>VDFB02078718.1:0-99546 GCA_007258455.2 Sequoia sempervirens | reverse complement strand
TGGAAGGAATTGGGAAAAGTCAGAAAAAAGTGTAAGGGCGCTAAAATTCAGCGCCCTTACATTTTGAGAAAATTGCTCTTGGTGTAAGGGCGCTAAATTTTAGCGCCCTTACACTTTTAGTGATTAGGCAATTTTTTTAGTGAATTTGAAATGTCATGGCGCACAAAATTAGCACTTCAGCTTTTGAGAGAGATGAATTTGATGCAAGGGCGCTAAATTTTAGCGCCCTTACATCTTACAGTTGTAGGTAAAATCTCATCTTCTCAAAAAATGTCCTAGCGCTAAAATTCAGCGCCTCTGCTTTTTCTTGAAAATTTTGAGATGCAGATGCATGAGGGAATGGCGATAGCGCTCGGGCTTGGAGAAGGCAATTTGTTCGAATCATGAATGCTTGAACTTGCTTTCATCCTATTACATACGCCTCCAAAGATTAAGGGAATTCTCTTTCACAATGATAAATCTTTTCAACGTTCACCAAAACGCATATAGAGAGAAACAAAAAAGCTTTCAACATGAATACATTGGAATAGATACAAGTTCCACAGAAAATCGACCATAGAGGAGAATAAGAGAAGAATGCGTAGGGTGAAGAGAGAAAAAAAAAAACGCGAAATGGAGAACACCACGCATTTGGGTTAGCAAAGGATTAAATGCGTAGGGTTAGAGAGTAGAAAAGAAAAGAAGGAATGAGCATCAAAACGAAAACGCACAGAGGAAAAAGACGCATATGAATGAAGGCTTCATTGCATAAACGTGTAGGAAAATGCGAATGAAGGAGGACGCGAATGAAATAAAGAAAACGTGAATGAAGAAATCAAAACGCGAATGTACAAAGATCATATACAAATGACAAGAGTGAAGACAAAACCAAACGAAAAACTTACCAGAGCAAAACGCGAATCCTGCTGAAGAGGTGAATGGCGAAAATCCTCAAAACGCGAAATGCAGAGGAAAAAGGAACTCGCACAGCAAGAGGAGAGGAGAAAATAAAAAGTGAACAACTCAAATGAGAGATGAATTCATTCACTTAAGTCGCAAAACGAAAATTAAAAACCTAACTCAAGTCGTGCAATAAATTTAGGCACAAAAAGTGGCACGATTGACGAAAAACGCGAAATTGTGAAGAAACGTGCCAGAGGAATGAAAAAAGTTTAAGTGTTGAGAAAAAATGTAATGGCGCTAAAATTTAGCGCTCTTGCATTTTTTGGAATTTTTACTTCATGCAAGGGCGCTAAATTTTAGCGCCCTTACATTTCCAGACTTAGCCAAATTTTGGATTTTCCCTGCAGGGGTGCACTTTTTCAGTGCTACTGCATCTTCCGTAATTTGCAAAGTATTAACAGTGAAATGTCGCGAAAGATCTCGTTTCGAAGGTCTTTGCGAGGAGAACAAGGTGGAATGCTCGAATTGACTATTCGAGACTTGGGAACGCACTTCGAGGTGACTCAAAAATCACCCCGTTGTGCGTACTTGAACTTCACGAATCCTAGGAAACGGACAAGTTTCGTAGGGGGGTTATCCGTGGAACGAGCGCTGCTAGATTCCGCGATAACAGCTGGCTCCTGCTGGGGATCTTCCTTCGGTTGTTCTTTAGAAAAGAACGAAGGGAGAAGAAATCCAGAATTCAAGTGCCTTTATCCATCCATTGGGCTTGGAGTCAGGCGACGACGACGACAAAAACAAAACACAAAGACTCGAAAGGACTTAAAAAATAAAAAGTATTTACATACCAACGCCGACTCCTTTACTGCGTAAAGTGCTTGAGATGTTGCCCACTGTGAGGAAGGGCAAATGGCGTTCCATCTCCGTATGCTAACAAGAAACTGTTTTCACCATGCAACTGATGTATTTGGAAAGGTCCAGTCCATAGCGAATCAAATTTCCCGTGCATACCTTTTGGCTCTCTCCTTTTGTCCCATAGGAGGACGAGGTCACCAACTTGAAATTCTCGAGACTTGGCCTTCTTGTCGAACAACTTCTTCACTTGATCCTGGTGTTCCGCAATGCGGTCAGCCACCTGAACTCGATTCTCTTCCAATTCGGAGAGATACATGATGCGCTTGTCGACAGAATTGTCAAACGTCTCATCCTCAATGGCCTTAGCCAACTTGAGGGCTGGTAGTTCCAAAGTTATAGGGATCTCGGCATTCAAACCATACAAAAGCTGAAAAGGAGACATGCCGATTGCTCGCTTCGGAGTTATTCTGTCTGCCCACAAAGCGTCAAACAAAGCCTTGTGCCACAAACGTTGATTCTCGTCCACCAACTTGCGGATTATAGTTACCAGATTCTTGTTACTAGATTCCGCTTGACCATTACCCTGCGGATAATAGTCGGAAGAGTGCGACAAAGTGATACCATGCTCGAAACAAAACTCCGTGATCTCATTTGACGAGAAAGCAGAAGCGTTGTCCGTAACAATCTTGTTCGGCACACCGAACCTGGAAATAATATTCTCTTTTAAGAAATTGCACACTACTTCTGAAGTAGCACGCTTGGTAGGTATTGCTTCCACCCATTTGGTGAAATAGTTTGTAGCCATCAAAACATAGACATGTCCAGCACTTGACGATGGATTCACTGCACCTATGAAATCAATGCCCCATTGTTGGAAAGGTTCATCAATCACGACAGGTTTTAACGGCAAAGATGCCAATTTTGGACGGCCAACAAATTGTTGGCACAATTCACACTTACGCACCCAAGAGTACGTGTCCTGAAAGAGTGTAGGCCAGTAATACTTTGCTCTCAGGATTTTGTGAGCGGTTACTGGCGCTGAAAAATGCCCACCACATGCCAAATCATGGTAAGATTTCAGCAACTTTTGCTGTTGCTCTTTATCAACACACCTGAGAAATGTTCCATCCATTGCACGCTTATACAAGCCGCTATCCCACAAGACGAAATTAGCTGACTTTAGCTTGACGGTCCTTTTTTCTTTCGGAGTTAGGTGATTAGGACATTCTCCGTATGTCAGGAAGTGAGCTATGTTGGAAAACCATTCATCAGTGGTGCTAACGAATAGTACCATCGGAAGTGTACTAGGATCAACCTCTTCATCTGAGACCTCCTCATCTTCCGGAATCTCTTCGCCTGGATTGTTTTCTGCAATGAGCTAACAAAGGCCACGTCCACGTATCAGCTTAGTAGGCTTTATCTCTAGATCATATTCCTGAATCTTAGCAATCCAGTTTCCTCTTTTCGTTCCAAATTCCTGTTGTGTGAGGATAGACTTGACAGTCGAATCTGGAACGAGGACTTTGACATGACTGCCCAGAATGTAGAACCGGAAATGCTTGACGGCTTTCACCACTGCGAAAGCGTGTTTTTCCATCTGAGAATATTTCAACTCGTAATTCTTTAGAGGACAACTCATGAATGCAATGGGGGATTCAAAACCCTCATCATTTTCCTGCACCAAGATTGCTGATAGCGTATGCTCGGAAGCATAACTGTACATCACGAACTCCTTGGTGTAATTAGGGCAAACCAATACGGGCGCATGAGCGATGGCCTCCTTGATGTCATCGAACGCTGCTTTTCCTTCTGCCGTCCAATGAAACGTGGCATTACCCTTCATCATGTTCACAATGTGACGAGTCTTTTCAGCAAAGTCTGGAAGAAATCTTCTCAAGAAGTTCACCTTGCCGAAAAAGGAATGAACGGCTTTCTTGCTTGATGGCAAAACGAGTGACTTGATTCCATTGACTCTTTCTGAGTCAATCTTAATTCCTTCAGCAGATACTACGTGACCAAGAAGTTTACCTTCTGTCACCCCAAAAGTTGACTTTTTGGGATTGAGGGAAATGCCGTGCTGGCGGCACCTCTCCAGAGTTTGTCTCAAATGATAGAAATGCTCATGGCGTTGTTTGGAGAACACTGTAAGATCGTCAAGATAC
This sequence comes from Sequoia sempervirens, assembly GCA_007258455.2. Classification (NCBI taxonomy): domain Eukaryota; kingdom Viridiplantae; phylum Streptophyta; class Pinopsida; order Cupressales; family Cupressaceae; genus Sequoia; species Sequoia sempervirens. The sequence continues at coordinate 95,647 of VDFB02078718.1, read as the reverse complement.
ACCACAATGAACTTACCCATTATGTCACGGAAAGCAAGATCCATGGCACGTTGGAATGTAGCGCCGGCATTGATCAAACCAAACGGCATCCTACGATACGCAAAGGTTCCCCAAGGCGTTGTGAAAGCGGTTTTGTGTTGATCGCTTGAATTCACTTCAATTTGATTGTAACCGGAAAATCCATCTAGCATGGAGAGCATCTCAGATCCAGTTACGTTTTGTAGAACTTGATCCATCACTGGAAGTGGGTAATTGTCTTTGAGAGACAATTGATTTAGATTTCTGAAATCTACACAAATGCGGATTTCACCATTCTTCTTACGAACAGGGACGATATTGGCTATCCATGTTGAATGATGGATAGGGAAAATTATCCGCGCATTCAGCATCTTTTGAACTTCAGCTAAAATCGTTCCAGAAATCTTGGGATTGTACTGCCTCTGCTTTTGTTTGTAAGGTAAAGCACCAACCTTGAGAGGAATGTCATGTTGCACTTCCTTGGGCCGAAATGACTTTAGATCGTCATATGAATACGCCAAGACGTCGATGTACTCCTGCAGTAGTTGAGCAAACTGTCTTCTTTCTTCGGTCGTGCAACATTTGCCAATGTTGACCATCTTAGGATCGGCCTCAGTTCCCAAATTTATCTGTTCAACCTCATTAGATGAGTCAGAATCTGAGAGTTGTTTCTTGACGTGGCGATCATGTTTGTCAAAAAGTTTCTCCAAGGATACCAATCCTTTAGGGATCTTATTCCCTTTGAGTTGGAGATATTCCTCACCCGTGATAGGATCTAGATCGGTCACGGATTCTCGAAGTGGAGAATTGCTGCCTTCAAAGTACAATTCATCGAAATTCTCAGCTTTCTCAAGGAAGGCGATAATTTGATGGTCGTCGTTGAAAATCTGCCAGTTTTCTGAATTGTCAGGTACACTTGGGCGGAAAACCAACTCTATGGTGTAGGTAGAACCTTGAAAGTCTTTGTGTGGTACCAAGAGCGTGGCGGAGATCGCAAGGGAATCAGCTCTAGTATTGTATTCTCTGGGAACAACGGAGATATCGAAAGCCTCGAATTCCTCAATGGAATCCCATACTAGATTGCGGTAATGCCTGAGTCTTTCATTCTTTGTTTGATAGAGATTTCTCACTTGACATACTATCAACTCGGCATCACCTTGCGCATGAAGGTTTTTTATACCCTTCTTCAATGCAACTTGCATTCCCAGTAACAGGGCTTCATACTCGGCGGTGTTATTGGTGTTATCAAACTGCAGCTTGAAGGAGAAAGGGAAAAACTTCCCTGATGGCGAAATGAAAACCATTCCTGCTCCAGAACCGGTCGAAGAGCAGCTACCATCGAACTCGAGCAGCCAGACACCGTTGGAATCACCAATTGGAACAGTGTCAAAATCCAAGACTTCATCCTCTGATGGAGATTCATGGTCGGAGATGGACAAATCTCTTGATGACGTTTCATCTGAAGTTGACGAAGTATCATCCTTTTCTAGCTCATTTTGAGTTGAGGATTCTCCTACCTCATCTGTTTGTAGGTAGTAAGTTCCCACGCCTGATGATTCGAACAAAATCTGAGCTCTGGGATCATTGGACTCAATAACTGAAAACTTTGATTCCTTTTCGGGAATCAGCTTTTGCATCACACCTTTTACTGGTATTCTTGCTTCAGACATATCCATACTTAGCTCTCCTCCAACATCCTTGCAGAAATTACGTCCGAGGAGTATACCGTAGGAAGCTGGTACATCGGCCACGAGGACCGTCATTTTTATCTTCTTCTCCGGGTATGCGGCGAATGCATATTGGGCATCCTTGATCTGACCGATCAATGGCACTTGCTTATTTTCCATGGAAAAGCAACGGCTGAAGGTTTTGGTCATCTCAAGGCCTAACGCAGTAGCTACCTTGGCGGGCATCACATTGTCAGACGCACCAGAGTCTATGACACAGTTACTCAGCTTGAAACCATTTACAAGTAGTGAGATGAAAAATGGATCAATGCGTCCAGAAGCAGTTGGAGGATTAGATACGAGGTTACTTTGTGACACTTTGGGTTTAGGAGTAACTGGGACGTCAGGAGGAATATCCTGACTTGGGGAGATCTTTTTATCATTTACGAACTTGACAAGCCTGTCAAATTGGTCGGGGTTGGCTTTGAGGTATTCAGCCTCGGACATTTGAACCTTGGTTTTCTTGGCATGGTCAATGATGTCGAAAGCCTGGAAAGAACTTTGTAGGTTGGAAGCCGTAACTTCACCGATTGGTTTCACAAAAGGCACACTGGTCTTTGGAATGGGAGGGTTAGCTTTAGGAACAATGGGAGTTGACGAAGAAGAACGGGGTGCACTTACTTGCGGATTTGCTGCTTTCTTAGGCTGCCAAGGGAGAGGAGATCCTCTTTTGGCAATCGTTATGGGCGGCTTCTCCTTTTCTAGGACAGCAGCGGCTTGAGCTTTGTCAAGTTCACTTTGTTGATGCCGCGTAAAAACAGCATAAGCGTCAGTCACCAAATCATCTTCTTCTTCTTCTTCTTCCATCATTTGCAAATAGCTGATCTTGGAGTCGCCAGCCGATCCAATTTCTTCTTCTTGGAAGAGATCGGCATTTTCTTCTTCAGGATATTCGGGCTGAGCATAATCATTTTGTTCAGTCTCATAGTACCCAGCGGCATTGTTAGCAGGCGGGGCTTCAAGAGCAAGTCGTCCTGGAGGTGCTGGGAGACGATTCTGATTTTTGTTGCCAGCATAGTTAGGAAAAGTCCTCCTAGGAACGTCTTTGTAGTTGTTACCATTGTTATTGTTCGACACCTGCTTCTTAAGAGACAGAACTTCATTTGCCAACCTTTGGATCATGGGATCTGTAAAATTTGAGCTGGCAGTGGGAGCATTAGCGTTGGATGCTGAAGATCCTGAGGCTTGCATCCTTTTATTTCCGTTAGTTCCCATCCTGATTTCTCCAGCAAGGATCATGTCGTCCTCTAGACTGGTAGCCAATTGCTGGGCTGCTACAACATTAGCAAGATTTTCCCTACGCAAGTAGAAACTTACCTTGGGTAATTGGGTGTTAATGAAGAAGCATTTCAGGTTGTGATCCGTTGGTCTTGCATCATTGGGGATCCGTGTCACCAACTTATTGAATTTTGCCACAAACTCATGCATAGGCTCGTGAGCTTCTTTACGCATGGTGGTGAGTTGCGCCAATAAAGCATGTGAATCTTCAGCAGGCTTAAACCTTTCTTCAAATTTAGTGCGAAGAGTAGCCCAATTGGTGACGGAAGCATTGGGAAGAGTAAAGAACCATTCGGCTGCAATCCCTTGAAGGGATTCAATGAATAGTCTGACAGAAACGTCTTCGTGCTCAATGCCGAGAACACCGCATACTATGTAAAATGCGGATATGTGCTCATCGGGGTGTTGTTTGCCATCACCTTGAAATTTTGGAAGATGCTTCCTGGATACACGGGGGAGTTCGTGTAAAGGTGGAGTCAAACGGAGGGGACCAAAAGCATTTCCCCACGGTCCTGCAGGTGGTGCGGCCATGACTGGTTGCACAGCAGGTGCTTGAACAGGACGTCTGCGATAAACTGACCAAACACTTGGGATTGGAGATCTTTGGCTACGTGGAGGGAAGCTTATAGCCCGCTGCAATGGTGACCTTGCTCGTGGAAGAGTAAATGGGAAATCACGTTGCAGCAACTCTTCAAAGAGTGGATCTGTTATTCCTTGAGCCCTCAATCCTCTTGTATATATTCGGTCCGCCAGAATGTAAATCTGAATACAAAGGGTGTTACAGAGTTAACAATATACAAAAGAACAGCAAGAAAATGGAAACTTATCTACTTCAATCCGAAGCGTGAGGCTCAGATTGCGTATGTAGGTTCCCCAAGCGGAGTCGCCAAAAAACTGGGTGAAAAATTATGTAATCAACTTTCGAAAGATTACACAACTTGGACTTCAGCCACAGCTATGTGAGATGTGAATCTCTCCTCCTGGAAGGGGAGGCTCCCTTCATCACTGCTAAGAGAAACAATAGTAAATCAACAAAAGTATACACAATGTACACGTAAAGTCACGGAGGGTGTGTGTCATCTCATACCTCTCGCAGAAGATGTTTACAATGCTTCACGTGTTGGAAGTTCCGAATTCTTGATAACTAAAACTAACAACCAGCAGTAATGCCAATATCTCTATCTCGTCAAAGCGAAGCGTAGAGATACCAGAAGTAATTAACAACAAACAAAAGAAAATAAAATGGGAAAGCTCACGAAGGCACAAAGTCGTTCCGTAGCTTTATCAGGGTCGGATCTGCATAAACGTACCGTTTGCTACGTTAGAAGCACAAAGTCTTCTTAGACGCAACAATTCTTCGAACAGCATGAACGATTACAAGCACAAAGTCTTGTAGATCATCCAACCAAAATGTCAACGAGCACGAACGATTACAAGCACAAAGTCTTGTAGATCCTTCGACAAAGTATCCAATGGAATGAATAATTATAAGCACAAAGTCTTATAGATTATCCAACAAGAACATGCATGAGCATGAATGATTATAAGCGCAAAGTCTTATAGATCACTCAACCAATGATAAACAAAATAACAATGCAATCTAAATAACGGATGTAACACAAAGTTTACATCAACCACTTAGAGTCTTTCAGATTTCTCCAACTAATCACTACCAAATCAAATCAACTTACAAAAGTATCGAATCCAACACAAAGTTTGGCTTGCAATCCTTTCCTTTATTGATTGAATCTCATTCACAAAATATGAACGCAAAGTTTCACAAGTTTGCTTACAAAAGGGCAGCACTTCGTTGCAAAAGGCTAAAAGATCCTGTTACAATGAAAATCCCTCACAATATATAGAAAGAGGGATGAGAAAAATAAGGAAAGTTAGGTGAGAAAATTAAGGAAATCTCACCTAACTTTGACCAAAGTCAAAGTGTAATTTGTTTTCAAAATATTACATCTTTGGACTTGGTGTAATTACAATTTACAAAATGACATTCGAAAATGTCGAGAAATATTTACAAGATGCATTATGGGATGCACCGGAAATGTCTAACACTGGAGAATAGGAGGCTGCTTCACGTCTTTTTGCATTGGGCTGGAAGTCTTCACCCTCCTAGTCTCCTGTGACGAACTTCTCATCCGACTAACGGTGTAATCCACAATGGTGTGGATTCCTCGCGGATCGATCTCATGGCGATGAGTGAACCTTCTTGCACCACAGATGCCTTCAAAGTTGTCCATCGAGCCTTGTATCACAAATGATGTCTGAAGCTTCCGAAGTCCAACTGGTTAATCAAATTCATGATGGCTTCTTTGAAGATCGTGGATATTTTAAGCGGTCAGGAAGATACGATTGTCCTCAAGAAGTTGACCAGGCGACTCTCTGATACTTTTGTCAAGAATGTTGCGATGCCCATCGACATCTTCCTGTACTTGGTGAAGGTCTTCAATGAGAGATTGAACCACTTGGATCCTGTGCTTCAGTGATTCTTTTACCTCTACAAACTTTTCTTTGTCGGGAATTACCCCAACCTCCACCAATTTGCTGAGCTTTACCTGTTTCATTTCCGACCATGACAACAGGCATTTTTCCATGTCTCTGCGCCCCTGGGAAAGTACGCCCTTTTCTTTGTCAAGCTCTGTGGTGAGCTTGGCTAACATGGTGGTTTTCTCATCCGCAGCCAAAATTATCTGAGATCCGTGTTCGATGATCTTTTCAACAAAGTCATACAACACTCTGCCTTTGGAGGCGAATTTCTCAGCTTTCTTGACAGCTGGGTCTTCAATACTTACCACTGTCAGCGGTTGTGCATTGCTTGGAGAACCGGAAAGTCTCTTTACAACAGTGGCATAATGCTCTGCCCTCTGTTTGTACATGTTACGAGCTTGCTCTACTTTATCCAGCCTTCCCGCCAAGATATCCAAAGTGACTTGCGCATCGGCTTTTGCACTTTCATTGGTAACCTTGCCAAGCTGGACCTTTGTTACCGTGTAGTCCTCCATATTGACATCACCTTCTTGATTCGGTGGTATGCCAATTTCAGCATACTAGTGGCCAGATTTATCAACATTCAGCCTCGAGTATACTTTTGCCTTCTTCTTCCCTTTAGCCTTTGGAAGAACTATCTCTTCAAGGTCGAGTTCCTCTGGAGAAATCATTTGCTTTTTACACTTCGACACTTGAGATATTAGCCAAGGAGGAAGAAAAGAAGTGTGAACTTCTGGATTTACTGTCAAGTCGGTCGCCATTGCCACCTCTGAAGTTATTGTCACATCCGAACTCACCAATGGTATCGTGACAATTGGAGAAGTGTTTGTCATCATCGCTCCTGTAGTTGACACATTGAGCTGATCACGCATTGACTCATTCATGAAACGATTGAATTCGTTCTCAGAAGTGATATCATACGTTGGCGAAGACAAGCTAGGAATGGACGATGGTGGGCTTGACAGTATATCAACCGTATGAATGCTTGTCACTGATGGAGTATCAAGCTGGGTTGATGCTGCAGGGATAGGGGATATCTCGGCTGCAGGAATGCTCGTGGTAGGAATAGGTGACGAGGGAGCAGGAGGTGAAGGAATTCTTGACTCAAAAGGGGTATGAGGAACGTTTGAAGTCACGGGCGATGATGTTCTGTGAATTTCCTCAACTACGTTCTCGGGAGGAGAAGTAGTTATTTCTTCATCATGCTCGGGTTCCTGTTGATCACCCTCTTGCCTCTCCGATTCTGGTTCACCTTCGAAGTCACCTTCAGATCCTTCTTCAGAATCTTCATCAGACTCTTGCCCGCTTTCAGAAACCTCTTCGGCATCGGAGTCTGCTTCTGCTGAATCTTCATCTTCAGCGGATTGGTCGCTTGAAGTATCTTCTTCATCAGAATCTATCTCCTCTGAGATGGGCTTTTTACCCTTAGAGCGAGATGGGTGAGATTCCGTCATTTCTGTCTCTTGGACAGCCTGGGTATCTTTCTTACCAACAGTGAACTTAATCCTAGGGCCTCTCCGCGAAGAAGTGGGAACGGCCGCTGACTTGTTTTTGTCGCGAAGTTCTTGCTGTTGGCGTGCTTCTGCCTCGGACTCTTCTCCTTCTGAGTCTGTCCTGAAACTTTTCATTGCATAACCATGTTTGTGTAACCATTCTTCTGTATTGGCTAGGATTGGTCTCAACCTTTCTCTCATGCTGGTGACCTCTTTCCTAGACCACTGTATTGCAGGTAACGGCCTCTTAGCAACGCCTTGTTCATCATAGACAGCGTTCATGATATCACCTGGATCCTCAAAATCCTCCGGTAGGTCAGCGATACCAAGATCTCTGATTTGTTGAACTGTCAATATGCAATAGTCCATCTTTCGAATGGCTTCTTCATCTCCTCACAGAATCGCCTGCCAGATGCTTCAAACGCACTGTGGTTATGGACCCTTTGCAACTTCTTTCCGACATCTCTAGTCAAAATCAAACCTATACCGTAGGGTTTTGATGGTCATGATCCAAAGATCTCAAAGATGGGCTGCATTCTAGCCTTTGTGCAACCGGAGAGAGATTCCGCCGATGGTCGGGAACTGGAATCCATCAGCTTCGTGGTTGTTTTCGTCGCTTTCTCGTGACCGACATCACCGCCCCAGATAAGCTTCTCTATGAGAACCCACTTATCCGGGCGATAACGTGGTAGCATGTAGGGACAACCGGTGTAACAACCTACTCTCAAGTAAGTAAACGTTGGGAATTGAAGAAAAATACATCCAACTTTACTTACCACCTTATAAGCCTCATCAGACACTCTTCTTCTTTCCAAGGATGGATCAAAGTTGAAGAGTAAGGGCGCAAAGAAAGCATCAGTGACCCGTCTGAAATGATGAAAGCTTCCTTTAGCTCCAACTGATAGAAATATCTGTACACAGGCACCATCATCCGATTCCCCTTTGTAGATAGACCTGGGAATTGTCTCATCACAGCTGCTACGTACACCAGGTAAGAAGTCATGTAGAACTTCAATGTAGAAGGAGCATTGATCAACTGTTCGTGCATCTCATCACTGATTTGTTTACCCCAGTCAATATGCACTTTCTGCCTCCTTATGATCCTGATGTATTCATACATCCAATCGTGGAAGGTGGATGATTCTGGCAAACCTTTCACTCTGCTCAGAAACGTGATCATATCCTTGACGTCATCTTTGAAGTCACTTCTCAAGAGTCCTTTCGGCCATCTGGAAACAGACGATCTAGGCTTTTTAAGCCATTGAGTATTTATCAACTGTTTGGCTTTATTAGGATCAGCATCGAAAATCTCTTGTGCTTTTGCTATAGAAATGTCAATATATTTGTCCATGTGAGGAACCTTGAAGACGATGTCAAAGAAATCGGGGTCGAGTCTTAGAATCTCATGCCCGGAAGAATCGATCACACTTCTGCTTTCTCGGATGTAATGAGACGCAACTTGAAGAACAAACTCAGTATTGTGCGCAGCTGTGGGGAACATTGCCACCAAGTGGAGATTACTGTGTACTATTGCCCTCATTGAATCAGGAAGAGGCTTCGTCTCTGTCAACTTTGCAAAGTCAACCAAATCTTGATGGCCAACTTCTGTATCCTTAATTTCTTCAACTTTCGAAAGTACCATAGTTGGCGGATAGACGCCTTGATATTTGTACTTCATCTTGCTTTTTGCTTTCGAAGAAGAAGGAGGTTTCGTAGCAGTCATCAGAAGAAACTGGAACACTGAGCACTCTTAACTGGACGATCTCTGAGAGTAGACTGCAATCCGTCTAGCCAGAACAAACACCAATTGTTAGGAAACATGGGAAAGCGTGAAATGAGCACGAGGGTGGAAGAGCATGGAGCGGATGGCGAGGCACGCAAAACGATGCACAAATGCGGAAAGACGAGGTTCTGGAGCGCACTGGTCAAAAATGAAGTTCATTTGGAAGGAATTGGGAAAAGTCAGAAAAAAGTGTAAGGGCGCTAAAATTCAGCGCCCTTACATTTTGAGAAAATTGCTCTTGGTGTAAGGGCGCTAAATTTTAGCGCCCTTACACTTTTAGTGTTAGGCAATTTTTTAGTGAATTTGAAATGTCATGGCGCACAAAATTAGCACTTCAGCTTTTGAGAGAGATGAATTTGATGCAAGGGCGCTAAATTTTAGCGCCCTTACATCTTACAGTTGTAGGTAAAATCTCATCTTCTCAAAAAATGTCCTAGCGCTAAAATTCAGCGCCTCTGCTTTTTCTTGAAAATTTTGAGATGCAGATGCATGAGGGAATGGCGATAGCGCTCGGGCTTGGAGAAGGCAATTTGTTCGAATCATGAATGCTTGAACTTGCTTTCATCCTATTACATACGCCTCCAAAGATTAAGGGAATTCTCTTTCACAATGATAAATCTTTTCAACGTTCACCAAAACGCATATAGAGAGAAACAAAAAAGCTTTCAACATGAATACATTGGAATAGATACAAGTTCCACAGAAAATCGACCATAGAGGAGAATAAGAGAAGAATGCGTAGGGTGAAGAGAGAAAAAACGCGAAATGGAGAACACCACGCATTTGGGTTAGCAAAGGATTAAATGCGTAGGGTTAGAGAGTAGAAAAGAAAAGAAGGAATGAGCATCAAAACGAAAACGCACAGAGGAAAAAGACGCATATGAATGAAGGCTCCATTGCATAAAGGTGTAGGAAAATGCGAATGGAGGAGGACGCGAATGAAATAAAGAAAACGTGAATGAAGAAATCAAAACGCGAATGTACAAAGATCATATACAAATGACAAGAGTGAAGACAAAACCAAACGAAAAACTTACCAGAGCAAAACGCGAATCCTGCTGAAGAGGTGAATGGCGAAAATCCTCAAAACGCGAAATGCAGTGGAAAAAGGAACTCGCACAGCAAGAGGAGAGGAGAAAATAAAAAGTGAACAACTCAAATGAGAGATGAATTCATTCACTTAAGTCGCAAAACGAAAATTAAAAACCTAACTCAAGTCGTGCAATAAATTTAGGCACGAAAAGTGGCACGATTGACGAAAAACGCGAAATTGTGAAGAAACGTGCCAGAGGAATGAAAAAAGTTTAAGTGTTGAGAAAAAATGTAATGGCGCTAAAATTTAGCGCTCTTGCATTTTTTGGAATTTTTACTTCATGCAAGGGCGCTAAATTTTAGCGCCCTTACATTTCCAGACTTAGCCAAATTTTGGATTTTCCCTGCAGGGGCGCACTTTTTCAGTGCTACTGCATCTTCCGTAATTTGCAAAGTATTAACAGTGAAATGTCGCGAAAGATCTCGTTTCGAAGGTCTTTGCGAGGAGAACAAGGTGGAATGCTCGAATTGACTATTCGAGACTTGGGAACGCACTTCGAGGTGACTCGAAAATCACTCCGTTGTGCGTACTTGAACTTCACGAATCCTAGGAAACGGACAAGTTTCGTAGGGGGGTTATCCGTGGAACGAGCGCTGCTAGATTCCGCGATAACAAGACGGGCACATCCCCGGAAAAGCAGACAGCAAAAAGAGAGAGAGAGAGAGAGAGAGAGAGAGAGAGAGAGAGAAAACCCAAGCCAAAAGACGAATAATGGAGAAAAAATTAGGGGGTCCCCATTTGCAATGGGGCGATGTGTGAAAAGGTCACAACAGTATGCTCCCAAAAACTGTTTTATGCTTAGTCATCAAATCCTCAACATCATGGTGATATATTCTCTTAGACTGTCTCGTATCTATATCTGTAGGCATAATAATACATTCCGCTGCCCACTCCACCTGATCCTGTCTAATAAGCCTCTCCATCCTCTTGAATGAGACTGTACGTGGTCCACCACTAGTCATTCCCCTAAGAAGAATCTGCTTACTATTTGAATTAAGCTTCATCTCCATAGTTTGCAGATTCATAGTGAACTCACCAATAGAACGCAGCCACTGTATACCAAGAACCATGTCTGTATCCCCAATGCTCACCACATAGGAATCATCTCTAAGCTCATACTCCCCCAACTGAATTCTTAAATCATAAATTTTCCTGGTACAAGTAAGAGTAAAACCGTCCACTACCATAACCTTGAAGCCCTCACAATCCTTTGTTTTGATACCTCTTCTAGCAACCACTCCATCAATAAAAATGTGTGTAGCTCCCGTATCAATAAAAGTCACTATACGTTGCCCACATAACACTCTTCCAACACTAATAGAACCAATTTTCTGCAAACTAGAGAGTTGTGCCATCGTTCCTTTTTCCCCTTGTTCTTTTTCGGTCTCATCGGAAGAGCTCTCACTGTCACTTTCTTTTGAACTAGCTTGCTGATCAGAATTTTCTGCACTTGATTCATCAACTGTATAGTATTCTAATCGTTTTGATTTTCCCTTATTAGCACACTTATGTGTCTTGTCCCATTTCTCATCACAATAGTAACACAAACCCTTCTTTCTACATTCATTGAGCTGCTCATCATCCAATCTTTGAGGTATGTTCTTAGACTGTTTTGGATCCTTTTGAAAATGTTTTTTGTCTTTATCTTTCTTAGACGTAAACCCCTTGGACTGTATTTTGCTCTTTGAAGTAGATGACTCCATATCCCTTGCCTTTTTAATTGCATCATGTAATGTGGGTGGGTTAGGTGCCTTTACCCAACCCCTTAACAGATCTGCTAAACCATCCATGAACAACACAATCAGCCTCCTTTCTGTAATATCAGTCACAAGCACTAAAAGTCTTTGAAAATTTGCTACATAAGTGTCCATTGCCCCCCACTGCCTGAGCTGAGCTAACTCCTTAAAATGGAGTTTTGGATCTTTCTTATTGAACTTGTCAATCAACCTCTCCGTGAACACTGCATAAGAATCAATCTGATCATGGCCCAATGTTACCATTTTGTGGTGCCACCACTCATATGCACACCCATCCAAATGTAATGCAGTGTATTTGATAGCTTCATCTTCAGGCATTGTATTAAGTTGAAAGTATGTGTAAAGTTTTTGCACCCACAGTCTAGCTGTAGTTTTCTTGAAGCCATCAAAATAAGGAATGGATACCTCACCCACTTTCTTTTGCAAATCATAATTAGAAGCTCTCCCACCTCTACGTGGTCTATGTCTCATCCTAAGATCCACATACTCACGAAAAGACATTTCAGCTTGGAATTCTAAATCTGAATTTCTCCAATCTTCTAAGATTTGATCTTGGAGCTCCAATTGTGTAGTGTCCACTTCAACTTGGGGATTATTTCTAGGTGGAAAATGAGGCATCAAAGGTTTAGAGTTCGCTGTCTTGGTTACATTACGCTGATTAACAGCCCTATTGTTGACTGACCCATCTTCATTTCCCTCATTCTTTCCATTAGCATTGTTCCCATTATTGTTATTGTTGTTTCCTCTCAATTGTTGAGTCATTAAGTGTAAGAATCCTGCTAGTTCTAACTATTGCCGAGTGATGAATGTTTGTTTGTTTTTGATGTTTAGGTTTTGTTTGATATTTGCAAATGATGAAATCAAAAGATCTAAGTGATGAATGTTTGTTTGTTTTTGATGTTTTGGTTTTGTTTGATATTTGCAAATGATGCAATCAAAAGATCGAAGTAACCAAATGTTGTCACAATTGGAAAATCTTCAGTTCAGAAACCCTTGACAGCAACATGAAAACTTTGAAAAGATCGACCTACAGCCTTCAATGGTTTATATAAATCACATCTAATGACTTAATTAACCTGGACGCCCAATGTTGGGTTAATGGCAGCTCAAAAAGAAAGGCGTTTCAGCCAGCAGTTCATACACCCAACCTAGGAGATAGTACGGCTGGCTGTGAGTGAATGGTACAGCCTGGTAACAAGCTTCAAATCTGCCTAGAATTTACTGTTATAACAGCAGCCAATGAATTGATGAAGTGCAGCAATAAAACTGTTTCAAATCTGCCCAAACTTTGTAGAAATCTTCACAAACAAGCTCTATTTTAGCCTCTGGATGAAGCCAAACCTTAGGCAATTCTTCAATGGATCTTTCACCACCTCAGAAATGCAATAATCAGAGAGTTTTCATTCTCTTTGATCAACAATGGCTGAAACCCTAGCTGGTTCCTTCTTCAACAGCACAAACTTCAAAAGGCACAAGTGTTTGATTAACAATCCATAAAGAGCATTCATATGAACTTCATACTCACACATGTCTTACCCCCAAACTTTAACACAAACCGAAAAACTCGAGCAAAGCAAGAACACCAAATAAAAATTAAAAGCAAATCAAAATTTCGTTGAGCAAAGAATGATGTTCCTGCATCAAAGGGTCAAGAGGTATAGACATTTGACCTTACATGATTATGCAATGCTAAAATGTTGGTAAAGATGTGGTCCATTTTATAGCTGCTATTGCTGATGGTCAGAACCTTTTTATTGTCTTGACCCTTGACCTGTCTAATAACTACTAGCATTAAGATTGACATGATATCACTCATGAATATATCAGTAATTCCCATCATATAAATTAATGACTTATGCTGTTTGAATATATTTTTTCTGGCAGCCCTTTAATGAAAAATGTCTTTTATAAATTTTATGATATAACTTTCCACCTAGTGCTTAAATATGAAGAAATAAAATGGAAAAAGCATCTGAGTTTTGGTCACGTGTTTTAATTTTTTGAAATTGTCCTATCATTGGTGCTAATTGCATGTATATTTTATGCAGGACTGAAGAAAGATGTGATGCAAAATATTCCTCCAAAGAAAGAGCTCATTTTGCGTGTTGAATTGAGTTCTCTGCAGAAAGAATACTATAAAGCAATTCTGACTCGCAACTATCATATATTAGCTCGCCGAGGTCGATCTCAGGTATCTATAACTGAAATAATATTCATCATCTGTTATATTCAAGAATTAGGATTTGTTGTCATTCTCATAATAACTTCTAAATTATTGCTATATTGCCTTAATGCAGAGTTCCCTCAATAATGTTGTGATGGAACTTCGAAAGCTATGTGGGCATCCTTACATGTTAGAAGGAGTGGAACCAGATGTGAAGGATGTGCAAGAAGCATATAGGTTTCTTCTTATATGAACTTTGATTCCAGGCTACATATTTTAGAATTCGCAAATTAGACACAAGAAACTATTAGTTTTAGGGGTATGCACTCTCACTTGTCCAATAGACAAGTTTCGTTGTTCTTATTGTAATTATATTGCTTATTGTGACAGGAAGCTTTTGGAGGCTTCTGGTAAGCTTCTTTTGTTGGACAAGATGATGGTCAAGCTTAAAATTCAAGGTCATAGGGTGCTTGTTTACTCACAATTCCACCATATGCTAGACATATTGGAAGATTACCTCTCTTACAAGGTATAGATGAAAAAAAGTCTACATAATATTTGGTCGGAAGAGTAAGGATTTTGCTTGAACTTGATTTCTTTATCAAGGTGTTTAACTGATCTGTAGCTTCATTAAGGATTAACAGCATCTCTGTTAGATGTGGGATTGCATTCCCACAACTGGAACATTGGAATAAAATTAAGGTGAAGGAGGAAAATGGATTAGTGTAGATGCAAGCCTATTTTAGCACTAAAGATTTGTGAAATAAAAAGATCTTACATTGTCCATGTAGGGAGTCCTACTCTTAGAAACATTCCATAAGATAGACAATCTCTCCATGGAGGTCCTCTTTTACTAGTCGTTTATGTATGTTTACATTCGATCCCATACCCTCAGTTTAACATGATATACTAGATCAATTTTGACACCACAAAAACCTAAAAAATGTAGCACTTCATATATTCATTCATGTGTGGTGAAATCTTTCTTTGTTTGATATAATAATTTAGATTAACATGTAATTGTTTTGAACCTCTTGTTGACAGCAGCTGAAAACCAATTGCCAAAGGGCTCGTGCAGGGTGCATGACCTCTATCATATTCAATCTATGTTTGGTTATTATACTTTTGATTCTTTGATAGAGCATTTACATAACTTGCAAAAGAGAAAAGGCGAGTGTTGCAAATATTGTCATTGATGTCAAGAAGGAATTCATAGTCTAAGTGTCATGTCCCCAATATCGTAACCTATGGAAATACAAACAACTCCATAAAATAGATCTCAAAATTATAAAATTTCAATTTAAATATTATTATAATAATATTATATTACAAGATAATATTATGACTAAATTATCAAATACAATATTATAAATATTAAAATATAAAACGATTTAAATATTATAATCATAAGAGATATTAAAATTAATATAAAATATAAAATATTACTATTATGCAATATAGGTGCAAGTATTAATAATGCCAATCATGAGATATTTTCAATATAGCATTAGACGATTACCTTAGCGCCATAACCCCAAGTGATGATCAAGGAAATCGATTAAAGAGATAATATCCCTTATATATATGATATGCGTTTAACATATAGTGTTAATCACTCGAATCTCACATTAAACGATCATGTTAAAAACAGAAGAGGCACCAGGTAGTTGCCAACACGAAGAGGTATCTCCAGGGACGCAACTGGATAGGAAGATGCAATTTCCCACAAGCATAGAAATGGGGGATGACAGGGCCAATCATGGGGCCGGGGTGTAGAAGAGGAAGGTGAGTAGAAGATCAGAGGATGTGAAGAAAGAGACGGCAAATCAGGTGAAGTCAATTCACTTAGTAGTTAATATTTAGCATTTCCAAATAACTGAATTAGATAATCATTCATATGTAAGATGACGGGTATACTATGCATTAGCAATGATACTAGGCGATCCATTTAATAGGTACAAGGGACTATTGTTATGAACCGATAGGGACTGCTTCTTTGCTATGACTAATCTTGGAATGTCATAAACCTAATAACCTGAGCTTTAGTATGCACAAACAACATAGGGGCAAAGAATCTAATAATTTAGTTTGCTGCACTTCAGAAACTATTAGTTCTGATTTCTGTTTTGATAAATGACTTGTCTCTTAGCTTATATATGTTCATGGAGCTCTTTACATACCTGTAGAAAGAGATGCTGATAGGATTAACAACATTGCAGATATATAATTGTTCCCCCATTTATTTAGAATTAAATATACACACTAGATGTTGTTGATCTAACTAGTAGTACAATGTTTTCTTTAATATTATCATGATTATAATTGTTCTATAAATTGATTACGGTTTCTTTAATAGCATCATAATTATATTTGAACTATGAAATGATTTGATAGGAATCCATAGTGAATATAAATGTATTTGTTTGTTTAAAAGATTGTCTTCCGAGTGATTGCAAGCCTACTAGAGAGGAAGGGCTTGAGAAAAGTGGTGCCTAAAAACCCCATTTAAGATCCGCCCTTGAAACCCAAGGCAAGGATGGGCCATAGAAGGGTGGAAATTCCACTTAAGGTTCCGCCCAGTCCCAATGCATGGGTGGGCCATGGAGGGGTGGGGGTCCCACTCAAGATCCGTCGTTGCCATGGAGGGGTGGTAGGCTCAAAACCACTTATAAGCTCTGTTGGCTTCCCCCTAGTAGGTTAAGTGTCTTCCAAGGTGATGACATGGGTAGAGAAAGCAGGTACAAGTGTTTCCACTAAGTATGCCACTCCAAAGATGGCATTGTCTTGGACGTTCTTGCCGCTCGAGGCCAAGGGGTGGGTTGTCTTGAATGGATGCTTTTGCTCTTGGGCTTAGATGGATAGCTTTGGGCGGATCTACCCATGCTACTCCTCATATGTCTTCATAGTTGCATTTATGATTATGTTTATATTTGGATATCTAGATATTAATTCTAACAAACATGTGTATATGTGTGGAAATATCGTCCTATGATGAATGCAGGTTTCAATTCCAAGATCACTTCGTTAGAGAGAACATTAGTTTAAAAGGAAGAAACCCTAAACCTAATCCACAAGCGAATTCTAGGGCAAGGCGGGACAAGGGACATTCCACTAAGATTAATTGTCATTGATGTCAAAGGAAATATTTTGAAGGTAATTGTGGAGCAATGAAGATATAATACATATATAAGGAGATCATCCAAGGTGATATATGTGGAATAGATATGCAAGAAAATGGCCAAAGGCCACTAATCAATCCTTTGCTAATCCTTACATGGCAGCACTTAAATCTTACTTCACATCCTTTAGGACCTTTACTGTATGCTGGTTGATGTCACTTCATATTGGCATATAAGCAAGACATTTAAATCTTTATCAAAGCTGGGCGACCTTCATTGTTTTGGCACCACCTTAAAAATAGAAATTAAATTTAAATCAATGTTTATTATGGGCCAACATAGACAAAGGTTTTCATATATATTAATCAAGTTAATTTGAAATGATCAAGAATATGTAGCGAATAATGATAAGGAGGCAGCGGCTCACAATAAAGGATAAAGAGCAGTGATTAACATTTAGAAAGGCAGCCATTACCTTTACTAATGGATGGTGATGCATGAAGAGCAACAATTAAGTATAGGCAGCGATCAAGGAAGAGAGTATTTCAGTGATTTGTTTTTGAACAAAAGTCATGTCTCTTTGAAGGGAAATCTCTATTCAAAGAGGTGTATCACTTCATTTAGATGTGAAGATATAAAATCATTTTGTGAGTTGTTGTGAAGGGAGTGTGTGAAGAATAAAATATATATCAAATATACCCTAGCAAGCTAATGCGAAGAAGTATACATCATATCAATATATAAGGAGTTTACTTGCAGATTTTATGAAGCAATTATGAGGAATAATAGAGCAGATTTCAAGGGTAACATATGCAGATTATATGAGGAGATTGTGAGAAATTTTATGGCAGATTTATAATAAGTTTTTATGAGGAGATTGTAATAAGTTTTATGGAAGATTTATGATCAGCATTATAGCAGATTGGATAAGAAAACTATCTATATTGAGGTTGGTGCCTCAAATTATAGGGGTTGGAACAAGGATGAAATATGAATATGGGAGTTTTAATGTTTCTAAGTCATAGTGCATTTTAGATTTCCACCCCTGTGTAACCTTAAATCCTAGGTCAGCTGACTTTCACAAGTCTTGACATTTGAATCGAAATTAAAAGATGATTCTTTTATGATGTTTTAATTGAAAGGTGCATTTCTTTTGTCTTTTCTAAAAAATTTAAGAATAAATTATCTATTGGGTTTTAAGTTGTTTAAATGCAAAGATGCGTAAAATTGAAAATATTTAATAGTTCATAAATTTTAATAAATTTATTAATTTTTATGAATTAATTATGCATTTTTAATTACTCGCAGATGTTTTTTTTTGGAAATGTGAACATCGGAAGAGTGGGGCTGAGAAGCTGAAGCCTCGCTACTATGGTCCATTTCGTGTTGTCAGACGAGTGGGCGAGGTTGCTTATGAGTTGGACTTGCCAGCTGATAGCAAGGTCCATAATGTGTTTCACGTTTCTCGCCTAAAAAAGGCATTGGGTCAGCATGTGATACCCTCTCCAGTTTTGCCACCCCTTGATGACGAAGGGAAACTGATATTAGTACCTGAGGCCATCCTCGAGATGAGAGAGAGACACCTTCGGAGGCGGGTGATCAGGGAATATCTGATCAAGTGGAGAGATTTACCAGTTGAGGATGCAACATGGGAGTTAGAGGAGATTTTACAGCATCTAGAGTTGAGATTGCTTGAGGACAAGCAATTTCAGGGAGGGCGGACTGTGATGTCCCCATCCTAGTCAGCCAGCTGGTTATGTGGTTAGCCTGTCATTTTGATCCTCGTAGGTGACAGATGTGTGCAGAGGATCATCTGAGGCGTTACTCGTGTTTTGTAGCCAGTATTGCAGTTGTTTCAGGTTGGGCCTTCGCAGAATCTTCCAGAGTGGATATTTAGAAACTTTCTATTTTTAGAAAGTTAGGTCAGGCGGAAGCTGCTATTTTGGGCAGGGCACCTGGTTCAGCTATTCAGCTCAGAGTCGACCCAGTTATTCAGTTTGGTGATCAGATGGAGAAATATGAAGTATTTAATGATTATTGAATATTTAATATTTTGACTTTATATTAAAGTCACTTTATTAATATATTTAAATATTAATAATTAAATGATATATTATAAAGTATTTTTAATACTTTATAATAAAGTGATATATTTGACATAATGAATAATTATTATTCATTAGTGAGACGTCATTTAATTAATTATTATTTCTCCTAAGTCTAAAAGGCGAATTTAATCATTTTATTAAATGATTATTAAAAAGAGCTATTGGGTTGAATTTCTCAAAGGAGGTATATATTCACAGGAAAGACAAAATCGAACCATTATGATATGATATTCTATTTTGTCTTATTTTGCTCTGAGCATTGGAGTTTGCAAAACCTAGGGTTTCAGCAGACGAATCGATTTTGGAGAACGATACCTCTTCAGAGTTTGGCATACTGAGACTGTGCAATACCAGTTGAAGATTGCATCTTGGTGACTTCACACAAAGGTTACAGATTGGGCTTATTCATTTATCCAGGCAGAGATTTACAGAGTTTTCCATCAGTAATCATTGGCGCACCTAGAGAGATTGTTACACAGGGATCTGACACCTTCTAGTGAGGCCGTACTTTATTGAATGCTGCTACTGTACAGGCCGTACCATTGTACCTGCAAGGGAGCCGTACCTTCTCCTCAGAAGAAATCGCTTGGGTTTATCTCTTCCAATCTTTGGCAGTGAGGGCGCCTAGGGTTTCCAGAGCTCCAGTATCATCTTTCAGGGCCTGAAGACTGTGTTCCTTGCTCAGCCGTACATTTTCCATTAGCTATTTGGTGGCTGCAAGAAGAAACCAGGTTCCTTATAATAAATTAGTATTTCATTTATATGTTCATGTTTGACATTGTAAATGCTCTGAAACTTCAATAAATTGATGCGCATATTTCCTCTGAGCAAATCCTACACATATTTCATGTTCTATGATTTTTATAAATTTTTCAAGCATTTATTAAGGAAATCGCAGCTTGCTCTTATTTATCAAAAAAACACAAAAAAATACAAAAACAATCAAAACATCAAAAATCAAAGTTTACAGTTAGGGTTTCGGGGTTGAGAACCACCAGGGTTCTTACAGTTTATACCTAGCGAAATTGGGAAAAGTGCAAAAGCTCCAGACAAAAGCGCACTAACTTTTTCAAAAAAATTTCTAAGTGTCAAAAGTGGAAAAGCTCCAGACAAAAATGCACTAATTTTTTCAAAATTTTTTGTAAGTGTTGAAAGTGCAAGGGCGGGTTTTTTTAGCTCCTCTGCACTTAAGTGAAAAGTCAGTTTGGTGCACAAGCTCTGATTTTTAGCGCTTGTGCACTTTTTCCCATACTAAACCAATTTTTGAGCAGGGCGGTGATTTTTCAGTGTTTTGCACTTTTTCCAATTTTCTCCACTTTTCATGCCTTAATTAAATGCATGACTTTTTGTTCTTCTATTTCACTTACAAATCACTTAAAAGTGATTTTAGGTTATTTCTTTTTCATTCTTGTCACCTCTCCCTCATTCTTCATCGAGCTAGAAACTCTTACGCCATTGCAAACCCACTATTGCACTTGCCATGAAATCTTTGAGACTAAGTGTCAAGGCATTGTTTTTTAGCGCCTTGACACATTCTTTCCAAACTTACGCCCAAAAGTGCAAGGGCACTGATTTTCAGCGCCATTGCACCTGAAGGCATTTTTCCCAAAGTGCAAGGGGATTGATTTTCAACGCCCTTACACTTTTCCCAGTTTTTCCTTAAAATGTTTCCAAATCATTCTTTCTTCACTCTGAACCCCGTTTCTCCACTCCTGCATCGTTTTTCGTGCCTTGTCGCTCATTTCACGCTTGCTCAACATCGTTAGTCGCTTCACACTTCCCAATGCTGCTTTTTCTGCTAACGCCTATTGCTTCACCATCTTTGCAGTTGCTTTTCAGATGTCATCAAGTGATTCTGAAGGTGACATCTTTTGATCCAGTGAACTATCCCAGATCTACAAAGAAGCCGTCATGCAGCAAGTTGAGGATGCTAGCTTTTCAAAAGCCTCAATGCATGTCATTTGTGATACACGGCTGACACTTGATAATCTCAAGACGGATCTTCGCAGGTGCAAGAAAATCCATTCATCTGCCAGAAGGTTGATCACAAGAGTTCACACCATTGTGGATTACACATTTGGCCCGGATGAGACGTTCATGCAAGAGACCAGGAAGAAGTATGAAGACTTCTGCGCCCAAGCAAGGAACCATGAAGATTCTTGATCTCTAGTGTTGAACTTTTTGATGCTTTCCTTTATGTATCTTGTAAATAGTTTCTGACATCTTAAATGTCTTTTCTTGAAATGTAATTACACTGAAAATCTGAGATGTAATTTCTTGAAGACAAATTACATTTTAACTTTAGTCAAAGCTAGGTGAGATTTTCCTAAATTAACTCACCTAACTTTCCTAACTTTTCTCAACTAATTTCCTAATTTTGTTCATCTCTCTCCTTTATAAATATGAGGGATTTCTATTGTAAAGTTTACCTTTAGTATTTTGCAACGAAGTGCTGTCTTTTTTGAAGCAAATTTGTGAAACTTTGTGTTCATGTTTGTGAATGAAAATCTGATCAATAAAGAAGAGAATTGCATACCAGACTTTGTGTTGGATTCGATAATCTTGTGGATTGATCGTATTGGTAGTGGTTAGTAGATGAGATTTGAAGGGCTTCAAATAGATTTGTGTAAACTTTGTGTTACATTCTTCATTTGAATTTATGTTTTGTTGTACCCAAACCAAATTTTTTGCTTCATCAAGGCATTTTGTATCAAAGAGTCTAAACCTTGCTAAAATGATGTCAAATACAGTTTTTGGGCAATATCAAGCATGGAGTTTTGTCAGTGTTGTGTCAGTCAAAAGCAGTACTTGTTGATCGGAACCTGAATCGGGGACTCAGAATGAGGCTTTTCACGATGGAGGAGCATTTCACGACATGATTATACCTTTGCATGGTCATTTCAGTGACCAAGATGAAGATTTCAGTGATCAATTTATGAGGATTTCTCAAGCAAAAGCAAAATTGCGCCCCTGTAGCTCAGAGCCGCCCTTCTCTTTGGAGGTCCAGATTTTGTGGCATGTGCTCATAAACGCAGTCAATCTCTTCAGAATTAGCCTAGTTATCCGTTGATCTATCCTACGAGGATATCCGAGGTCTGTAGCTCCGGTAACTAACGTCAGAAGCCGAGGTTTAGGAGTTTGAAGATTGCGAAAGCTTGTCAGTTTTCAACTTTGGCAACCCTGTAGCTCAAGGGCGCCCTTCTTAAAGAGGGGTTAGTTGCTGGAATTCCTGCCTGTTGTTGCATTTAATTTCTTCACGACTAGTCTAGCTATCCGACGAGCTATCGAATACGAACATTTGAGACTCAAAGCTCTGGCAGTCAGGGTTAGAAGATGAGGTTACGGGGAGACTTCACATCACAGAAATTTCTCAAATGGTAAAATTGCGCCCTTGTAGCTTAGGGGAACCCTCCAAGATGACCTCTGAGGTGAATGAGATTGTAGATAAGGTCTTCCTGACATCTATGCTACTCTAGTCTGGCTTCGCAACGCACCAATCTGCCTGTCAATCTGACATTCCGAGTGATCGTGGCAGAGATTCTACTAGGCACGTAAATCCGCGGGTGGAGAAACATGAAACATACACTGCAGCCTCTATAGGCCAGGGGCGCCCAGCCTTTAGGCCTGTCAGATGGGGTTATTCGCTCTCAAAGTCTTCACGGGACTTGTGCGTAATTACTCCAGCTATCCAACGAGCCCAGCCATCAGCCTCCAGGATTTGGAAAATGCTTGTATGTGCGAGGCCTTTAAAAAATATTGAAAAATGAAGACACCTTGAAAAATGTCCAAGTCTGGTCGTATATTCCATCTTGGGAAAGGTGCCTTCTCTTTGAGGTCTTAGAAGCAGTTTTCTCGCTGTCACCTTCAGAGACATCTCTCGTAGGTCTTTCTAGCTACGTGTTGAGACAAACTGTGCGCAAATCAGGTCACCCCAACTCCCGATATCAGGGGTCAAAGTAGGGCATCTGGTTGAGAGTTGTACTTTTGTCAAAATGGTGTTTGAGCCTTTTCAGGCCAGGGACGCCCTTGCTTTTGGGGTCCTTAATACAACTTTCAGGTGCCTTACGTTTATTCGTTGGATGTGGAATACTCCTAGTCACGCAGTGAGCCTATCATCCAGTCAGCAGGGTTCACCGTTCATCGTCAGCAACTATTCGAAGCGTCAGATGGCAGTATGGAGAAATGGCTAAGTTTGATGTCGTAAAATCAATTTAATCAAGGGCGCCTAATTTTTTGAGGTGTTAAATGATGGATTTTGTAGTGATGACTCCCAGCAGACATTTCTTCCTTGCTCTGCAGGCTTCACAATGAATACACCTACTCAGTCTCGGCATCATCTGGTCACCCAGAAATCAGTGTTGAATATGGCCAGTTGTAACTTTGTAGTCAGCTACAAAGTAGGAAGTTAATAAAAAACGTAATATCTTGAGAAAATGGACGCCTATGAGGACAAATGAGGACTTTTCGAAATCAGTGAAGTTCGCTGGATGAGTCTAAGGGCTCAACGTGGTTTGTCAACTGATTAAAATAATATTAAATATTTATTTTTGCATATTTGAGCATTAAATGATGATTTTCTTAAATTGGCGCCTCTTTGTGTTGTATTTTCAAATTGCATGATGAATATTTTTATTATTATTTTATTCCGGACTTCAAGTCAGTCTCAGTTTGAACTGGAGGGGTCCAATCAGAAGCATTCTATTTCAGTCGAGGTTTTTAAATCTTGCAGTCAGCTTTATGGTGTGAATTTTCTCTATTTATTCATGGCGCCATCATTAAGCATTCATTCAGCTTGAGCAAAATTCGTAATTCTTTAAGAGCAGAGGCGAAGTTTCTAGAGTTGGGAAAATTTATTATCAACAATCATTGGCGAAGACATCAAAACACTTTCTTTGCAGGTAGAAGTCCAAATTAATCAGTAGACTTCAGAAAAGATGGCGATTTAGTAGAAGCAGAGCACTAAAAACTTCTATCTTCTGTCTTAAATTCTTCTATTTCTCATCTTAAATTCTTTCGCATGTTTGAAAAATTGGCGACTTTTGAAAAAACAAATCATCTAGGTTGATTTAGCATAGCTTCCTCGAGAAAACCCATGTGCCAGAATTTTTCAGGAAAATTTACTCCAGAGCATGAGTTCTCGAGGCTCTAATTTTCTCAACTGAAAATTCCTTGCATGGTCGAGTAGAAATCAAATTTTTGCATTTCTGACGTTTTGGGTTGTCTTAGAATCTTTTTTTGGACAAAACCCATATCTCAAATTTTTTTGTGAAAATTGCTCTCCAATAGGCTATTTTTAGTTTTCCAGAAAAGTTGTCAGAATATAGCCATGTTCACAGTCAATAGGCGAGTTTTTTAGAGTGCAGTTCATGCATGCAAACTGAATTCAAGACCAAATCGGTCTTAATTCATGATTTCATCAGGAAAGCTAAGACAGATTTGTATCAAGTGTATTCAGAGGATTGATAGGCGTAGTCACTCAAATCCATATGGTTGCATGCCTCGTATGGCCAATTGTCTTCCAAAGCTGGTTTAGAGGGTTGATATCGTTGGAATTTTGCATGTGTAGCAAGTTCGTTTGCATTTCTCACAACTAGAGTGAGAGCAGTCAAACCTCACAGTTTCGTCATGCAAAAGTGTCAGAAGCATAAAGCCGTAGAAGAAATAGTGGCCATCACTTCAGTTACGGAGCCGCTAGAGTTACTAGTCAGTGAAATGCCAGTTTAAGTGTGCAGAGATTTCCAAGATTGTTTGAGTTGCTCGAGATAGCGGCTAGTGGTTAGTCAGTTAGAACCTGCAGTCGTCTGCAAGGACAAAATCCAGAGCATGCAATTAGAACTCGATCTTCATCTTCATTTCTCTTTGTGGGGTCCACACATGTCTATCTTTATCCTCATAAATATCTTGTAACAGTTGGAGTTTCTTTAAGGGTTTACGTTAACTGATGGTAGTGTTCCAGTTAACTTGCTTTCAATAAGGACGTGCATGCTTGCACATTGTCCATTTAGATTAGATGTATCGGTTAACTGATGGTAGCTTTCTAGTTAACTGTATAGTTTGCTTTATTAGGGTTTTAACAATAATCTTGCATGCATTGCAAAACTGTAGTTGACTCAAGGTGATTTTAGGGTTCCCTACACCTTTTGATGTCTATAAATAAGAGATTTTGCTCATTTGTACATAACATTTGCGTGATAGCATACATGTTGTGCCCACCTTGCCTGTAGTATTGCCATTTTGTATCTGTTCACGAACTTTTGCACGAGAGAGAAATATATGCTGTGCCTACCTTGCCTTCAATATTGCCTGTTCTGTATCTGTTCATGAGTATTTACTATTATGATGAATTGTTATGCCACTTGGGTTTCATGCAATTATGATGGTGAATTCTTGCTTTAGTTAGATATAGTGGCTAGTTTGATCGTAGATTGTATGCGTATCTCGCCTATGCAATTTATTGTCCTAGTTGGATATCCTTCATGTTTTGTGTTCAATAAACTTGTTCAGATTGAGCTGATAGATGTGCCACCTTTCCTTCAAGTTGAGAATCTGTACTTGGTTATCGTGTGATGTGTGTGAATAATAAACTTATTCAGATTGAGCTGATAGTTGTGCCACCTTGCCTTCAAGTTGAGAATTTGTACTCAGTTTATCGTGTGTTGTCGTTTCCAATAAGCCTATTCAGACAAGCAGATAGTTGTGCCACCTTGCCTTCATGTTGTGAGTCTGTACCCGACTTATTGTCAGATAATCATTCCTGCTCCGTTTCCTCATGCTCTGAATTCTTGAGGGGATTTTAGTTTTGTGTGTTGTAGTTAAGTCTTGCGAAACCAAAAAATACTTAGCTGCAATGTATATAGTTTTCTTGAAAGCCTTGTACCTCTTACAACTGAGACAAAAAGATAGGATATAGTTTAGTTTATTTCCCTTTTCAAGCACTTTTGTCAAGCACAACGAGGGAGCTTCCCCTCCTAATTTGAAGAGCACTCATTGCGTAGTGTGCATAGCTGTCCGTACCAACTTGCACTCCAGAGGTGTTAGTTGTTACATCAACACGTTTATGTTTGGATACTATTGTTGAAAGATCTACAAGACTTTGTGCTTGTAATTGTTCGTGGTGTTAGACGGATTGTTGTATCTAAGAAGACTGTGTGCTTCTAATGCAACAAACGTTACGATTCTCACAGATCCATTGTTGGAAAGCTACGGAATGACTTTGTGCCTTCATGAGCTTTTCACTTTTTCTTTTATTTGTTTATTATTATCATACCTGGTATCTCTACGCTTTTCTTTGACAAGATAGAGGTATTGGCATTACTGCTTGTTTTTAGTTTAAAGTTATTTTGAATCAGAACTTCCAACCGTGAAGCATTGTAAAACATTTCTCTGAAAAAAGAGAGAAGCATGAATGCAACACACACCCCCCATTTTGTAAGTATAATGTGTATTGTGTAAATACTTTAATTAGTTTTATCATAGCTTCTATTAGCAGTAAGAAGGGCGCCTCCCCTTTCTGAGAGGAGAGATTTTATCTCACATAGCTATGGCTGAAGTCCTAGTTGTGTAATCTATTGAAAAGATGATTACATAATTTTCACCCAACAAATAATATTATTATAATATCTTCCTTGGAAGTTACATATACACATGTATACACATATATATATATATATATATATATTGAAAGTATGTTGACTGGCTTGCAATATATGTATTCAATGAATAAATATGTATATGTATATATATTTATATATGTAAATATATATATATTTAATATTATATAAATATATATATATATATTATAGTCTTACCAAAACATATATATATATATATATATGGTAATGTAAATAAAACTATAATATAAATATATAAATATATAATTAAATATATATTTATTAATTTGAAATGAATTAGGAATCGATATATCTCATAGTTAAGTCTTTAAATGAAGACTTTATTTCAAACTATGAAAATCAATGAATAAATATATTCATGAAATATCAAATATTGAACTATGGAAACCAATTTAAATCAAATGAAGTTATATCAATGCTTTATATTCAATTTATTCAAATCACTTTATTTGAATTGAACTTTATGTTTCGGGAGATAAATCACGCTGAACTTATGAAGAGGAAATATTTCATTTTAAACTATATTGAAACTTTAGAAAAATAAAATGTGAAAGCTATGAGTCAAGTATATTAGGTCAGCTTAAAGTTATTAGGTTAATTGAGGTAAACTTGAGAGACTCCTAGGATAAATATTTCCAGTATAGGAGGGATTAAGTGATTTACTTGTTGTTGTGACTTTTTTCACACATCGCCCCATTCAAATGGGGACCCCTAATTTTTGCTCCATTCTGGTCTTTTTGGCTTTGGTTTTTGTGTCTCTCTCTCTCTCCGTCTGTTTCTTTTCTATGGTCTGCTTTCTGGGGACGTTCCCGTCTGCAAGTTTAAACGTGAATTTGGCTAAGACTAAAAATTAGGGTTTTGAGTTTCCTTGCCAATTTGAGGTCGAATAAAGTGAATAGATTGAAATTAGAGCTTAACGTTGTTATCAGTATGCTTCCAACAGGCTCTCAGCAAGTTTTCATCCGATTCTGAGGTACTTACTATTTTTAGTAAGTATGAAATTACAGGCAATCTATCAGCTATTTTGAGATTCTGACAGTCACACAGCATTTAGAGCACATCAGATGGTTCGCATGCAAAATTTGAGCGAAAACGGGCAACTTTCTATTTTTAGCAGTCCAGCTTCCGGGACAAATTTCAGGGGTCAGATGCAGAGTTTTTCTTTGCATGTTGGCATATTCCTTCTGGGTTTTCGAGACCTTCGCGACGATATAACATGCAAAATGAGGCGACCACTTTCAGAATTCAGTCTTCCAAGGCTATTTTTAGGGTTTGCATGTCAGGGTTTCTTTTGCATGTCGGGTGATTCCTGATGGGTTTTTCGAGAGCTTCGCAATGGTGTGACATGCAAATGAAGATACTCACTCAGTAAGGAACTTGCTATTTTTAGCAGGTGTGTCTCGGCAGCCGCTTCCCAGTAGTTCAGAATCACGAGCTGATCGCAGTGCCACAGAAACGAAGAGAAACAGAGTTCATTTGATATACATGCAGAGCGAATTAGGGTTTCCAGCTTCGGGACCTAAAACGAGGCGTCAAAAGTCAGAATTTTCGAAAATCGGTGTAAACCACCGCGATCAGCGTCCTTCAGGCTATCTGCTGGTGAAATTTCAAGTCAAACGGAGCACTTACTATTTATAGTAAGTCAATTTAGAAACAGGCTAAAAATAGTGCATGCATCAGTGTCAGCCAGCAGGTCACGTGGTGAGGAGTGCCTCATTCCAATTTCAACTCGATCGGAGCAATGGAGCTATCAGAAACAAGAGGTTGCTATTTTTAGCAAATCACCACCAAAAATGGGCTAAAAATAGCAGGTCAGCTAAAAATGGCAGTGTCGACAGGACCACGAGGTCGTGAGGATGCAGTGTGCAAAGTTTCAAGACGTTCCGAGCTTCAAAGACGCAAAATTAAGAGGCTTACTATTTATAGTAAGGCATGAAGAAACCGGCAAAGACGAAAAAAAATTCTAAGTCTGAAGCTTGTCCTGCAGCCATAGCAAAATGCGCCCAAGGGAACTCAGGAGAAAATTTTAAAACTTTCTAAGTATAACTCTCATCCTCCACACAAGGCAAAATGCGCCCACTTCAAGAGTTGTTGAAAAAAAGTTTCTAAGGCAAACAAATATCCTCCACCATGGCCTAAATGTGCCCAACAAGCAAGAAAGTCAAAGAGGTCAAAGGGCTTTATCCTTCTCCCATGCCAAAATGCGCCCAAGGAAGAGTTGGTGCAAGATATTTGAAAATTTTTCTAAGTATGAGTCTCGTCCTTCACACATGCTGAAATGCGCCCATGCAAGAATAAGCTGGAAAGGGTCAAAAGGTCAACAAAGTTTATCCTGCAGCTAGGCTAAAATGCGCCCAGCTAAAAAGTGGTCAAAGCAAAGTCAAGCAAAGTTTATCCTCCAGCTATGTGAAAATGCGCCCAAATCATGCCATGTGAGGACAAAAATAAGAAGCTAAAAAGTCATTAGCTGAGGCGTGGTAAAAGTTATCCTCCTCATCATGCAATATGCGCCCATCTTTAGCTAGTCAACATGGGTCAAAGATGCTTCATCCTCCTCTACATGTAAAATGCGCCCAAATGGAGCCATATGAGGACAAAAACAAGGAAGCTCAAAGGCCACATGCCTAGGCGTTGAAAGTCTTCATTCTCTTGAATATGAGAAATGCGCTCAAGTAAGTGTAAGGTGGTGAGTGTAAAGTAAGGTGCTAGATGTGTTAAGTACTCCCCTCTAAATGTGATATGCGCCATGCAAAGAGGATGAATAAAGTGTGTTGGGCGTTGAAAATGCCAAGGTGTTAGAGATTTTTTTTTGCTAAGGCGTGATTTTCTTTCCTCAGTGTGCTATACGCCTTAAGTATGAAGTGAAATATAAATTGAAGTGATGAAATATCTCTAAGGCGTTGGAGTTAGATAAAATTGCCTTGCGAGTGTGAAGTGAAATACTAGTGTGGAGCGGGAAATAAAAATGTGATGCGCCTTCAAGAAAAATTTTCTAAGTAAGTTGATGAACTGGAATTTTCCCTGGCAGGCAAACAAAATTTTCTAAGAAATTTTCCAAGTGATTCAAAAAATTTTCTAAGGCATAAATATTTTCTCCCTTAGAAAAATGCCCAAGTCTGGAGAGGTGATGAAGTTTTCTTGAAGCACGAGCGGAATTGCCAGAGGTGGAGTCAGTGAATGCCAGCTCCACAGGATTGTTAAAATTTTCCAAGTTAGAGCAACAAAAAAAAAATCTTCACAGATGTGAAGAACGGCTTTAAATTTCACAGGGAAATAATTTTCTAAGGTTCAAAATTCCAGAAAATTAAATGAACCCGTTCGTCGGGTACCCATGGATTTGATGCGTTCTGAGAGAAATTTTCTTTTGGGTATCGAAGATTATCGATGAGGAGTTGATTTTAAGGTCTTCCATGCTTCGTTGCGGCCTTCAGGATGAAGATTTTTGATGGGCACTAGATTGATGAGTTTTCCTAAGGGAAATCTGAAAATTTTCTAAGCCAGAAATGAATAAAATCGAGGTTGTCGGAGCTCCAGCAGGTGAAATGAATTTCTTGAAGATGCAGTTGAAGATGATACGCCCTTGATGCAGGATGGGTTGAAAATTTGGCTAAGGCATGAAAAATTTGAACGCGAGGTTGGCCAAGGAAAAACGATGAGCCCTTGAAGATCGAAGCGAGAAAAATCAGGTAAATAAGGTGAATTTATATTATGATGTGTTCTAATACCCTTCCCCTTGCTTGTTTTGCAGGAGGAATGTCGAGGCCAGAGCAATGTCTGGAAGTGGTGAAGCACGATGATATTACAACCTTCAGAGGAAGATAAAGTTATGAGTTTCAATCTCGAAGGAAGAAAAAGTTGTAAGAAATTGGCTAAGTGTTAGCTCAAGTGACAAAGAAGTTGAAGAGCAAAAGTCAAGAAGAAGATCGAGAACAGTGTGAACGCGTCTGCAAATGGAATCTTCTAGAAGGATGATGGTGGACATTATGGCGCATTTATTACCCCTCTCCTTTGTGGCGGTTTTTAGGGCAAATCTTGTTTAGGGCTGAGGTGGCGCGATTCTGGCCACTCTATTGATTGTAACCCTAGTCGTCTTTTGGGACTTGGCTAGCTATATAAAGGGGGAGTCCCCCTCATTTGTAATTCATTAAACATTAGAAATTAGAAGCAGAACTTAGAGGAGTAGAGAGAAGTTGATAGAGTAGAAAGTAAAGTAGTGTAGATTGAAAAGGAAGGAAAGTCTTCCCTTTGGATACTTTGTAAGAAGTTGTCATGTATGCTTTCATAATAAAAGAATTTTCATTGATGGTGAATTCTTCTTTGTTGTGAATAGTTGTTGAGGCTTCTTCGTCCTTCCAATTCACGTAGTATCTTGAAGTAGCTTAAAGTAAAGTAGTTTTCACTTTCATGCAAGTAGATGTTAGTTGTGGACTTGTGGTATTAATTGAGGCAACTTCATTTTTATCCATACCACTAGCGGCTTGCTGACGGCAGGTTTGCCTTGTGTGGTCAACTGGAAAACTTTACAAACTTAACTTCGATTGTGATTCATGTGTTTGTATGCGTCGTTCTGATGGTGCTTACATGTTGAGTTATAATTTGAAAACCTCTTGTCACTCCCTTGAAGATTGCACCGACTTTGTGTAAGTTGTCCAACGTGAGGCGGAGCAGAGTCTGGTCGAAGTTTGTCAAGATTGATCCCACGTCCCGTCCTTAGATAGGAGATAAACTTCTTAGGCCCTACACCCTTTAAAATTCAGTTCATTTCCGGTTAGAATTAGGAAACTTGCGCTCACCTGCCAAATCATTTGAATTGCACGAAAGCCCTTAGTCTACTGTTTGTTGTTAGCCGTCGAACAATTGTGTAAGTCCCCTTGAAAATACCAGCAATATCACATCGAGCCAAACTGAGCCTATTCGCACTTAAGGAACCTTGGAGTTGAAAGCATGATCTTACTCGCAATCTTAGCATGCTGAATACTTTGTTCAAGAGAGGATAGAGCGTCCGTTAGGAGACTTTATTCTGTGTTGGTGCGGTCTCAAAAACCACGTCAACAGAACTGGCGCTAGAAGGAGGGCTGAACGAGGAAAGAACACATTGTTCCGGTTGTCATTCATTTTATGCTTGCCTCTCCTCCTAGCACATCAACAGAATTGGCGCTAGAAGGAGGGCCACTAACAGTGACAGCATACAGTTGTGTTGAAGTAGAAAGGGTTTGAAACACAAAAGATGCTATTGGAGAAAATTATCAAGAGTCAAGATGGTGTTCTCTCAGAGTTGAACAATCTCGCGCGCAGCCGATAGAAGAAGTAGCTACATCCTGGATCGTATCAGTTCGTTTTCGCCAGACAAGTTGAAAAGAATCTTGAGATCCGCTCCTAGTTCATCCAAAGATTTTGTGGAGTTAGAGCTACCCACAAGATCAAGGAAGAAGAAAGAAGTTCATTCAAGCAAAGAAGTCAAGTCAAGTGAAGAATTTTTATCAAAGGAAGAAGTTCAGCCAAGCGAAGAAAGCGGAGAAGAAATTTCAAGTTTATTCAGAACTCCACCTAGTGCTTCGAGGTTTGCTCAGCCAAAACAAGTTCAAGCAATGGCTCAACCAGGAGGTCAGCAAGGAGGTCAACCAGCTCCAAACGGTGCTACATGGTTGGTTACCAACCCATCTCCGCTAGAGTTTCAAGACTACCATGAGATGCCAAAGAATCCTAAAAATTTTTGTCCTAAGTTCATTGCCAATGATGTTAACTACATGGCTGAGGACCATATCAAGATGTTTGAAGGTCACTTACGCAATAGGCAGATTGGATATGCAGACGTGGCTTGCCGCCTATTTCCATATTCTTTGGGAGAAGAGGCTCATTTTTGGTTCATTCACCTACCAGTGGGGTCTATAAGAACATGGGAGCAGATGAAGGAGGCCTTCATCGGAAAGTTTGGTATACCTGCCACCCCTGTGGAGCTATATCGTCAATTTGCAGAAGTGAGAAGACAAGACAAAGAGCCCATTCGTGCATTCAACAATAGGTTCCAAAAGGCCCTCAATAGGTTACGCACTCCTTATGTTGTTGATGATGCTCGAGAATGCTACTATTCAACGCTTGATCCTTTGACTGCAATGTTCGTAAGATCTCACCCCACTCCAGCAGATATAAATCAAGCTTACGCTAAAGCTATTGAAGTAAGTCAAGGTTTAGGACAGAATATAACTGGACCCTCACTATATACTGGCTTAGTCACAATGAACAATCAGGTCCCAACATGGAATCAACAAGTTCCGGCGCTAAATGCGATCCCACAGCTAGCTTATCAAGTTCAAACACCATCAAGTCAATTAGTTCTCCATCCTGGGATGCCGTTGTCCCAGACGCAAGTTACACAGCCTGTTTATCTCCAAAACACAGTGCCACCAGTAGAGAAAGATGAGATAAAAGATTTAATAGAACAAGTGAAGAGGCTGTCAGCTGAGGTGACTCACCTCAAAAATCAGAATAATCAGATACCAACTATGCAGCGAAATTATCAGGCACACCAAGGTGCTAACCGAGGATATCACAATAATCCTCCAAGTCATCAAGATACCCATCAAGGATACCATCAAGATAACAGTCATGGGTATAGAAATAACAATCAAGGATTTCAAAAGAGGTCTTGGAATACAGGGCGCAACAATGGAGGTGTTCCGTCGCCATTGGACAATCCACCACCTCCTGAAAGCCGTCCTGCGGATAGAATTTATATGGCCGAAACTGCCTCATCAGGATGGTGTAGGTTACATAACACGAACCAGCACTCCGAACTTCAGTGTCACGAATTTCAAGTTGTGGCTGGTATCCTCAAAGGTGAAACAAGAAATGCAGAGGCCACAGAAAACCCTCCAGTTA
The DNA here is from genome assembly GCA_007258455.2 of Sequoia sempervirens. Taxonomy (NCBI): domain Eukaryota; kingdom Viridiplantae; phylum Streptophyta; class Pinopsida; order Cupressales; family Cupressaceae; genus Sequoia; species Sequoia sempervirens. The sequence goes on along the minus strand of VDFB02078718.1, from coordinate 62,101 downwards.
CGGGATATGAATTAGTCCCAGCACCCAGATATGATCAGGCTTTGATAATAGAAGATTGCAATTTCCCGCCTGAGTTTCAGAGTTACACGCCCCCACCAGTTAATCAACAATTTCCATCAGCTTCAGCAAACGCTCCCGTGGGGATGCCAGAGTTTCAAATACCGTCAGAAGTTCACGCCACATATGCATCACCAGAAGAGCCTCTTCATAGAGATGGTTATGTTTTTCCGCCTCTCAACAACAGCGTCTTGGTAGAAGGAAGAGGAGAGGTACAAGCTTTTTAGACCACTAGAGGTGAAGCTCCTAAAGTGTATCAGAGGAATTATCATCAGAAAGAGCCACTGACATCATCAATACCTCCTAATAATTTTACAACTCCGCCGCACCCCAACGCGAGCAACAACCCAGGTTTGCCAAGAGATTCTCCAGAGTACAGATGGCCGAATGCAACGCAGGGTGGAGGTGGACAACAAGTTATTCAGCAACCCGTTCATCAAGTTGGGCGAGAACCAAAGGAGAGTCTTCCTAGAGAAGATGTGAAAAGACTTGGCTCTTATGTGTTAGAAGAATTCAAAAGGATGAAGGTTAGTCTCCCCTTACATGAGTTAATGAAGATTTCAGAGGTCCGAGATACAATTTTGAAAAGTGTGTATGAAATGCCCGTTGTAAGGAGTACGTCCCAAGAAGCAACCAGTGCACCAAGAAATCCTCCTGCTGTCACACAGTCCCGTCCAACGCAAGATGCCAACATGGTAGAAGAAGTGCCTCACGCTCCATTTGACACTTGGGAAGCTCCGCAACAGCCTCAAAACTTTATAGGTATGATACAAGGTTCTTCAAACACTCCTGAAAAGTCGTGGATTGAAGATAAGAAGAAAGTTAGGTTCAATATTCCTGCGGAGCAGAAGCAAAAACAAGAGCAAACGCAGAGTCTGAAGGAGGTTACCCAAGATAATCAGTCTCAGTTGAACAAAAAGATGAAAAGAAGAATGCTTCAGTAGAGGAAAGGAAGAAGCCAGTGGTATTTTATCAAGGGAGAGGCGAGCCAGCCCCATTTCTGGTTTCAGTTAGAATTTTTGGGAAATTGTTGCATAATTGTTTGATCGATTCCGGTGCATCAAGTAATGTCATGCCTTTGAAGGTATGTCAGGCGTTGGGTATAATTCTGCTCCAGACCAACAAGAAAGTGACTCAGCTGGATAAGACTGAAGTTCCAGTTGTAGGAGAGTTAAGTAATATCCATATGCAGCTAGCGGCAGATCCCAGAATTCAGAGTCGCATCGACATATCAGTTGTGGATATACCGGACGGTTATGGCATGCTATTGAGTAGAGATTGGTCTAGAAAATTGAATGGATACATTGCGACTGACTTCTCCCACATGTGGTTGCCTTGGAGAGGGGTTCCGAATCAGATAAAGATCGAGAGTACACCACAGCTCAAATTAATGATTACAGAATGTGGTGAAAATAGTGATGTTTTATTCATGGAAACTGATTTGGGTACGTACAAGCCTATTAAGAAAGAAGTCCTCACACTGCAAAGCTCAGAGGGAAAGAAGTTTTTGGAAGATAAGCCTGCCTTCACCGGAGTGTTGATAGAAAATGATTTAGGTAGGAATGAGAATGAAGGGACGTTCAGAGATTCTATGTTAAAAGATGTAAAGCAAGAGACAGAAAATGCCTCCATCAGAGACTTGTCATTACCCAATCCATGTAGAATGCACAAGGCTTTCCGTTCAGAGAACAAAGGTGCTATGCGTAAGACCTCCTCAGAGCAAGTTACAGAGATGATTCAACAAATCAATTATTTTGACTATAGTCTTATTATGAAAAGTATCAATTCATATTTTAGATTTAAATTAAGATACTAGGTGAAACTATATAATTAACTGAATTCGTAAATGATAATGGAAAACCGGTGAAGAAAATAGATTTGCATACGTGTAAATAAATTTAGCTCTTTTTGCAAGTGCTTGATCTTGTTATCAATTTTCTGTATCTTTCCTCTTTTTATAGCCCAGAAGAAGTTCCTTTTTTCTTATTTTGCCCTTCCACCTTATTTTTTTAAAAATCTTTCTTTCATGTCTTTGGTTTTAAAACATATATATAGTTTTAAATCAGTTTAAAACAAAAATTGATGAGGATAAATAAAAAAAATACTATTTAATCTTTTTATGTTATCTACAGTATCTTCTGTAAAATTATTTAATTATAATAATCCAAAAAAAATTCATAATATCTTCATATTAAAACTATAATCATTTTTATTTTGAGTCAATCTGTTATTTAATTTCTGTTTTAATTTTTAAATGAGCAAAGTAAATTTTAATTTTATTTTATTATTATCATTATTTTATAATTTTTATTATTTTCTATAAGCTAATTAATATATATAAATATATTTTCACAATTATTTTGACTATAACTATAAAATTACAATTTTCAGAAGAGAGGGTCATGACACTACTTCACAACCATTACAACGGCTTATAACTGCTGAGGACCAGTTTCATATCCTCTCCCCTTGCTCTTACCCCCCTCTACCCCTTTCCGTCCTTCATTCTCACTTTAGCTTGTGTTTAAATATCCCCACTCAAAACTACTGAAGAAGCTTGACTCACGCACCAAACTAAGTTTGATTGGCTCCTTTCTTTCACCAAATAACCATGCACCGACCCTAGCATTTAATGATGTTTCTTTCATTTCACACTTGTACATGGATCACATTTCTATTCATATAGAAGCCAATAGCTATGCCTGGTTGTCTACTGAGAATTGATCTGAATAACAGCTCCTATGGACATTGAGATCAAATTTCATATTTACTTTGTTAAAATCAGTTTTTAATCTCGGTAAATTTGAATTCTAATGCTATAATTATGGTTTTTATGACTCTTTTGCTATTGATCTAGAAGTTTACTTGTTGATCCATTTCTAATGTTGATGAAAGAAATGGACATATGAACGTATTGATGGAAAAGTAAGTGGGGTTGAAAGACAAATTCGAATTGATCATTTCAATGCACCAAACTCAACACAGTTTTGTTTCTTACTCTCAACTCGAGCTGGAGGATTGGGAATAAACCTTGCAACTGCAGATACTGTAATATTGTATGACAGGTAATTTCATTCAGAAAAATTTAGCTCTTCACAAAAATATCTTTGTTTGTGATTTCATATTAGTATATTTTGTTATTTCTCTCTAAGATTAAAATGTTTTACAGTGACTGGAATCCACATGCAGATTTCCAAGCAATGGCCAGGGCTCACCGCCTTGGGCAAATGAGCAAGGTATTGCTACTTTTTCTTTTCATCTATAGTTGAAGTGATAACTGAAGCATAGGAACTACTTTTGAATGCCCTTATGTTTTTACAGGTGGTTGTTTCACCATATCGTTAACAGGCACTCCAATGATTGTTTTTGACAGGTAATGATCTACAGGCTTATTACAAGAGGAACCGTTGAGGAACGCATGATGCAAATGACGAAGAAAAAAATGATCCTTGAGCATCTTGTAGTTGGTCGCTTGAAAGCTCAAGTTTTGAATCAGGTATTGAATTTCATTGCTAAACAAAGCCTATTTGTTTTCCCTGCATATTTTCATTCCATGTTATTCTAATTTGCTTAGTACCTACTACCAGTCATAAAAGCATCTAGGAGTTGAATGCTAAATAATGTTTCACTTCCTTTCTAGGAAACATTAGATGATATATTACGCCATGGAGCAAAAGATCTCTTTTGTGATGAAAATGGGGAGGCTGGAAAGGCACGGCAGATATATTATGATGATGCTGCAATTGACAGGTAAATTACAATCCTTATTTTTGCATGGTGCAATTAAGATTTTTGTAGTTCTCTTTAACTTTTATTTATAGGAGACTTTGAATGTGAATTCTAGTGTTCTATAATCTCAATTGTTTGGTTTTTGAAGATTACTGGATCGCTCTCTAGTCGACAATGAAGATGCAGCAAGTGATGAAGAGGAGAAGAATGGATTTTTGAAGGCTTTTAAGGTAAAAGATACATTGCATTTGACTTTCCTTGACACCTTTTCCATTGATCAGAAATTTTCTTATTGACATTTATTCTACAGCTTCCTACATTTGCTATCTTGTTCAAGTACAGTCTGCACTATGTCTACTATTTAAGTAACAATTTAGTTTTTGACTTGAACATGTCACTCAGACTCAGAAAGCTGATTTTTGACTCAGATTGAGCACATAGACTAAGATTCAACACTCAAACTCAACTAAGACTTGGTAAATTGAAAAAACCATGAAATATAGAGATTTTAAGGGTTTGAAACTTTTATTATGCACCCTTCCTTGTACAAATTTTAAGGACATAATAAACCACTCAACTAAAAGGCTACTTTGATCACATACATAAGTATACATCAATCGCATGATTGCAAACATAGATTTTAGCTAAAGGAAACAATATTTTTAAATATATATAAATATTGGCATGCGTATACAAGATGCATGGGTTATGAAATCTAGACATCAAAATAAAATATCAAAACTAAATGTTTAACTATGGCTTAGAGGATTGTGCATGACTTGTCCCAACATTTGTAGTTGTACAAGTCATGCACGGGTGTCTAAGATAGGTACTTGATGATGATGTAGCCATGATATCTGCTTGTGTAGTGACACAACATTCAGTGGGTCTACTTGAGCTCTATTCTCCTTTGCCATGGCTACTACATTTGCTTTTAGATCCACTTGATCAACCCATGTAAGGTTCTTCTTAGCGAAGACATGAGCTTCTGTTGGGTGAAAATTATGTAGTCATCTTTTCAATAGATTACACAACCTAGACTTCAGCCACAGCTATGTGAGATAAAATATCTCCTCTCAGAAAGGGGAGGCGCCGTTCTTACTGCTAAGAGAAGCTACAGTAAAACTAATAAAGTATTTACACAATGTACACTATACTTACAAAATGGGGGGGTGTGTGTGTCACATTCATGCTTCTCTCTTTTTTCAGAGAAGATGTTTTACAATGCTTCACGGTTGGAAGTTCTTAATTCACGATAACTTTAAACTAAAAACGAGCAGTAATGCCAATACCTTTATCTTGTCAAAGCAAAGCGTAGAGATACCAGATGTGATTAATAATAAACAAGTAAAAGAAAAGGGAAAGCTCACGAAGGCACAAAGTTGTTCCGTAGCTTTTTCATTGATGGATTTGTGAGAGACGTATCGTTTGTTACATTAGAAGCACTAAGTTTTCTTAGACGTAGCAATTCCTTGAACAACATGAACGATTACAAGCACAAAGTCTTGTAGATCATTCAACAAAAGTATCCAAACATAAACGTAAATCCAAATAAGGAATGTAACACAAAGTTTACATAAATTACTTGAAGCCCTTCAGATCTCATATACTAATCACCACCAAATAAGATCAATTCACAATATTATCGAATCCAACACAAAGTGGTTTGCAATTGTCTTTTTTATTGATCAGATTTCATTCACAAAGTATGAACACAAAGTTTCACAATTCTGCTTCAAAAGGGGCAGCACTTTGTTGCAAAATACTAAAAGGTAAGCTTTACAATAGAAATCCCTCATATTTATAAAGGAGAGGGATGAGAAAAATTAGGAAATCAGTTGAGAAAAGTTAGGAAAGTTAGGTAAGTTAATTTAGGAAAATCTCACTAAACTTTGACTAAAGTCAAAATGTAATTTGTCTTCAAGAAACTACATCTCATATTTTCAGTGTAATTACATTTTAAGAGAAGACATTTAAGATGTCAAAAACTATTTACAAGATGCATAAAGGAAAGCATCAGAAAGTTCAACACCGGAGATCAGGAATCTTTATGGTTCCTTGCTTGGGCACGGAAGTCTTCATACTTCTTCCAGGTCTCCTGCATGAACTTTTCATCTAGACCAACGGTGTAATCCACAATGGTGTCAATCCTTGTGATTGATCTCATGGTGGATGAGTGAACCTTTTTGCACTTGTCAAGATGCGTCTTGAGGTTGTTAAGAGTAAGCCTTGTATCACAAATAACATCCATAGAGGCTTATGAAAAGTCTGCACTCTCTACTTGATTCATGATGGCTTCTTTGAAGATCTGGGAAAGTTCTGTGGCCGGAAGGAAGATACGATTCTCTTCAAGGAACTACCTTGGTAACTCCTTAATTCCTCTTTCAAAGATAGCACGATGCCCTTCGACATCTTCCTGTACTTGGTGGAGATCTTCTGTAAGAGATTTGATTATCTGAATACGATGCTTCAGTGATTCTCTTACCTGTACGTATTTCTCCTTGTTGGGAATCACCCCGACTTCCACCAATTTATTGAGCTTTGCCTATTTAATTTGTGACCACAACAATAGGCATTTTCCCATTTCTCTACGCTCTTGGGAAAGTACATTCCTCCTTATCAAGCTCAGTTTTGAGCTTGGCTATCTGAGTAGCTTTTTCATCCGCAACAACTATAATCTGAGAACCCTGTTCTACAATCTTCTTGATGAAATCATATAACACTTTGCCTTTAGAAGCAAACATCTTAGCCTTCTTGACAGTTGGGTCCTTAGTGCTTACCATTGCCAACGGTTGTGCATTACTTGAAGATCCTGCAAGTCTCCTTACAACAGTGGCATAATGCTCTGCCTTCTATTTGTAGATGTTTCGAGCTTGCTCCATTTTGTCTAGTCTTCCAGCCAGTATATCCAAGGTTACCTGCGCATCTGCCTTTGCACTTTCATTCGTGACCTTGCCAAGCTGGACTCATGTCACTGTGTAATCCTCCATCTTGACATCTCCTTCCTCTTGAGGTGGTATGCCAATCTTTGCATATTTATGACCAGCCTTGTCAACATTCAGCCGTGAATACACTTTTGCCTTTTTCTTCCCCTTGGCTTTTGGAGGGGCTATCTCTTCAAGATCAAGCTCTTCTGGAGAAATCATTTGCTTTTTCCATTTCGATACTTGAGATACCAACCAGGGGGGAAGAGAGGAGGTACGAGCTTTTGGGTCAACCGTCAAATCTCTTGTCACCGTCACTTCTGAAGGAATGACTGGTATAGTGACAATTGGCATAGTGTCTATCATAACTGCTCCTGTAGTTTGCACATTGAGCTAATTAGGCATGGATTCATTCATGAACTTGTTAAACTCAGCTTCTGAAGTGATATCATAGGATGGAAATGATAGGGTGGGAATGGATGATGGAGGACTCAACAAAATGCGAATTGTTTGTATACTTGTCACTGAAGGAGTATCAAGTATGGTTGATACTACAGGGGTAGGTGAAATGTCCACTGCAGGTATTGCAGATGTGTAAGAGCGCACTTTTTTAGTGCTTCTGCACATTTTGACAAATAAATTTCATGTAGGGGCGCTGATTTTTGGCGCCCCTGCACTTTCAACACATAGTCAAATTTTTAACATGGGCGGGAGCGCACTTTTTAGGTGCAACTGCATTTTTCACAATTTGACTAAGTATGAACAGTGAGACTTCGCGAAGGAGCTCATTTTGAAGTCTTCGCGAGGCGAACATAGGGGGATGCTCTAACTAACTGTTTGAGGCTTTGGAACACATTTCAAGGTGGCTTGAAAATCACCTCGTTTTGCGTGTTTGAACTTCACGAACCTAGGAAACAAACAATTTTCGTAGGGGGGTTATCCGTGGAACGAGCGCTGCTAGATTCCGTGATAACAAGCACATTCCATGATCAGCTTTGGACATTGAATTGCTGGTGGAAAACTAGCAGCTGCATACAGTCCATTTCTAACAATATTGTGAGAAGTGATCGATGGACGGTGGCCTCCAATTCCCATCATTCGACATTTGAAAGCTTCCATATTGAAGAGCCCAAATTTGTATCAGCTAACTTTCCCAACTTTGAAGCAAACTTCGACTCCGGTAGGAAAGACTTGCTCAGCTTCTTGATCACAACTTTGTTGGCATAACAACTAGCACCTCTGGAGTAAGAGTTGGTACGGACAGCTATGCACACTACGCAATGAGTGCTCTTCAAATTAGGAGGGGAAGCTCCCTCGTTGTGCTTTAACAAAAATGCTTGGAAAGGGAAGAGTAATCTAAACTATCTCTCGTCTTTTTGTCTCAGCTGTAGAGGTACAAGGCTTTCAAGAAAACTCTATACGTTGCAGCTAAGTATTTTCTAGTTTCGCAGATCATTAACTACAACTAGGCTAATTACTTAAAATCTATCCAGTTTCCTCAAGAAAACAGAGCATGAAAAAATGGAGCAAGGATGACTATCTGACGATAAACAAGTATAGATTCTCAACTTGAAGGCAAGGTGGTAGATCTATCAGCTCAATCTAAACAAGTTTATTGGAAACAACAATATACGATAAACCAAGTTCAGATTCTCAACTTGAAAGCAAGGTGGCACATCTATCAGCTCAATCTGAATAAGTTTATTATTCACACACATAACACGATAACCAAGTACAGATTCTCAACTTGAAGGCAAGGTGGCACATCTATCAGCTCAATCTGGACGAGTTTATTGAACACAAAACAGATTTTATCTAACTAAGGAAAGAATTCACCATTATAATTGCATGAAACCCTATGTGGCATAACAATTCATCATAATAGTAAAAACGCATGAACAGATACAAAACGAGCAATATTGAGGGCAAGGTAGGCACAACATATATTTCTCTCTTGTGCAAAAGTTATGTACAAATGAGCAAAAGCTCTTATTTATAGACATCAAAAGGTGTAGGGAACCCTAAAATCACCTTGAGTCAACTACAGTCTTGCAATGCATGCAAGATTTATTGCTAAGCCCTAATAAAGTAAACTATATAGTTAACTAGAAAGCTACCATCAGTTAACCGAAACATCTAATCTAAAAATGGATAATTGTGCAAGCATGCATATCCTTATTGAAAGCATGTTAACTGGAACACTACCATCAGTTAACGTAAACCCTAAATAAAACTCCAAGTAAATAAAGCTAATCCCAGAATAGACATGCATGGGATAAGACAGTGAGTTAAATTGAGAAGGTAACGCCAAGTTTAACTCCTGCGTATAACGTCTATTCTGAGAGGTGGGAACTGAAGTCTACTGATCGTGATCTCGAGCAACCAATCCCTCAACGAGATTGTTAACTGCATCACTATCTGGAGCTCTGATACTCTGTCGAAGAATGCTATGCCTATGCAGCATGTCCTCACCAGCTGTGATCTGGGACTGAAGTTCACCTCTGCTCCTTGTTGCTTCATCGAACAACGCTGACATGACTGTAAGCTGATTAATCTTATAGCCAACGGTCTCCCCATTGAAAATAGTATGAATGAGTGCTTGGAGCTTTGACTGAACGTCGGTAAGCTCAACATACGCACCACCCTCAATCTAATATCGACACGGCAAGCGAGATACTAGGGTCCTCACAAACCGGAGTGCACTAGTGACGTGCTCTCTACTCTCAGCCAATTCTGACGCCATAGTCTCCTCTATCTTTGCCTTGAAAACCAACTGTGTTTTCCAAGAGCAGATAGCTTCTTTATCCTCTGCATCTGTGACTGAATCATATGCCATACTCAGGTGAGCAATCATAATCTCATCCCGGGGTCTGTTAATTGCCATGTCTTGCTCCTCATCCTGGAGACGAAGACGGAGTTGTCATGCATTGTACTACAATTGATATAGTTCTGTAAGCATAGTACGGCCTCTAGCAACGAACTCCTCCTCCCACTCATCCAAACGCTTGCCATATTCAACCAAATGATTAAGTTGGCCTTGTTCTGCTGGAGGCTCAAGCATCGGTGGGAGTGTAACAATAACATCTGACCTGTGTACAAGGCTAGAAATATACTGACGAAGCTGTCTGATTTCAGCCTTGAGGGTTGCCTTATCCTCTCCGTCCTTCAACATTCTATCCTTGGCACTGTCTGTAGCAACTTGTAGGAGATCAACCTAAGTCTGGCGTGTGCTACGACCAAGGTTGACTGTGATAACCTCAAAGTCTTGAGATTCCAACTCATCTAAGCTCTTTCCCTGTGGAGGTATAGCAGTCTCGACAACGATCTCCATGTCAGTATTCCTCTCCACGTGGACCATGTTCTTGATCCTCTTGTCTGGCGCATCCTGGTAAACCTGATCAAAATTTGAATGATTAAGGACATAGGATGGCTGCCTCCTCTTCCTTCACAGTTGAGCTTCAATCCAAGATTGATCTCGACTAATGCTACTAGAAGGGTCTGTACTAGCAACAGGAGGCTGTGATGAGAGTGAATATGTAGAAAAACTACTGCGAGATGGGGAGTCTAAATCCAATTTGATGTGAATTGGGACTGGTGACTGCTCCGGAACTGGTGTAGGAACTTGAGGCTGAACCTCAGGCACTGGCGGACTCTGAACTTGCCTCTGAACTGGCTCTGTGATAGGCTGTCTGTCAGGCTCCGTGTGTGTATTAATAGCAAGCGCCTTGCCTTTTGAATTGTTTGGCGCTTGACCTTTCTTAGGAGGGTTACTCCTCTTCTTCTGTTTTGGTTTTGACGAGGAAGGTAATGAAGGATTCACCACTGGCGGCTCTGCTCTAGGAACACTTACCCTTCTGGTCTTCTTGCTATCGAGGTAAAGTATACTGTTTTGAATAACTCTACTTGACCTCTCTTTTACTGTTGCGTACTCCTTGGCGTACCAATCAACTGCTGGCAGCGGCTGTGTGTTGACCTGCTCTCTGAAAAACTGAGGAAGAACTTCTCCCTCATCATCTGATAAACCTCCCACGTCTTCTGACAAGAAAACAAAAATCTGTGAGAGAGAGAAACAACCATAGCTGTGTCTGTGATCCTCGAAATCATCTACGCAATTTGCCCAATAATCCTCCATAGAAGGTTCATGAAATGCACGTCCAACAAGGAGAGTTGTGTAATGACTCGAAAGATCATAGGCACGTGCCTCAACAAGATACTTGAGATGATATTTCTCGAGCTCCTCTCCTGCAATTTTGGCATCGACTGCCGTCTTGCACCAATACATTCCAAACTGAAAAGGAAAGTTGGCAGCTGGTCTATGCTTGCGGCGTAAAAGATGATGAAAATCATGCAACTGCCTCAAGAACTCCATAAAGACTGTCTTATCCGAAGGATAACGTGGAAGCATAGCTGGATTTCCTATAAATCCATATACTCGGATGTAGGTGTATGTCGGGAACTGAATAAACCAATCCGCCCAACCATCCACCGCTGCTCTAGCAACTGCCGAGATACGAACGTGCAACTCCCGGTCCAAATTTCTCACTGTATAAGTCAGGAAAGCCTCATGAACACGCTTGAAATGACGTTCAGCCTTAGTGAACTCAAGCTGATCATAATAGTGATAGACTTTCTGAACACTGAGAATGCCCACAGTGTTTAGTCCTGGGAATTGACCCTGATAAGCAATCAAGTACACGAGATAAGAACACATGTGAAACTCATGAGCAATTATGAAACCGGTGATCTGCTTGTGGATAACATCGCTGATGAAGGATGCCCAGTCATAATGCTCTTGCCCAGATATGATGCAACCAATAATGTAATACATCCAAGGCTGGAAAACATTTGCATGTGATTGACCTGAGACACGATTCAAGAGTGTAATTAGAATCGCATACTCATCCTTGTACTCACCACGACCCACATTGTTTGGCAATCTGTTCTTTGATTGCTTTAACCATCTTTTTGCCATTTTACTCTGGCACTTGTCCACATCAGCATTGAATGCTTGCTCGCACTGCTCCATAGAAATAACTAGACTGTTCGGGTGTTGAGGTATGCCAAAACTTCTTTCAATGTCCAAAGGGTTGAGACTGCATATAACTCGTCCATCTACTGACACTATCTCACGAGTAGTAGAATTGTAATGCTTAATACAAGACATTACAAACTCAATACAATGAACGGAGATAGGTATAGAAGCGGTCTCTAATAACCCGGACTGCTGAATGTTCTGAATAATCGAACCTTTGATCTTAACTGGATCTAGAATTGCTTCTGGTAGCACCTTGTGAAGATTCGTCTCAACTGTCTCGATGAAGTCATGAGTAAGGACTGTTTTGGTCCTGTATTCGTGCTGAGTATACTGCATTCTGGAAAACTCGCCTGTTGACTGTGAACTCGACTATGTTCTGACAAGATTTCTGGAAAGCTAAAAATAGCCTACTGAGGCTAAAAATAGCCTTTTGAAGAGTTATTTTCAGCGAAAAATCTGAGATATGAGTTTTGTCTAGAAAAAGATTCTAAGACAACCCAGAACGTCAGAAATGCGAAAATCTAACTTCTACTCGACCATGCAAAGAATTTTCAGTTGAGAAAATTAGAAACTCGAGTACGAATGTTCTGGAGTTAAAAATTCTTGAAAAATCAAGCGCACGATTTTAATTTGAGGAAGCTATACATAAATGATCCAGATGTTGAGACTTGCCAAATTCGCCAATTTTAGGAACATGCGAATTGTATTTTGAGAGAAATTTGAGAAACAAGGAGGAAAAAGACATTTTTTATAAGCTCTTTCTTCTGTGAAAATCACCCCTGTTCTTCAAACTTGCTGATGAATGAACTTTAAGCTGCAAAAAGAATGTGTTTGATGAAATTGTCCTTGATAGCTGATGATGAATTTGCCTTTGCCTTGAAAATTCGCGTTTGTCTTGAGAAACTATGAATTTTCTTGAAGCTGAATGAATAATGAATGATGGCGCCATGCTTAAATAAGGAAAATTTGCACCATGTTGTTTATTGCAAGATTTAAAACCTAGACCAAAATAGAAGTCTTCTGATTGGACCCCTTCAGTGAACTGTGACTGACTTGAAGTTCGAAATTTAAATAATAATAAAATATTTATTATGCAATAGCACAAAGAGGGTGCCAACTTTAGAAAATTGCCATTTAATGCTTAAATATGCAACAATAAATATTAAATATTATTTTAACATCAGTTGACAAACCAAGTAAAGCACTTGGAATCACTGGCGAACTTCACTGATTTCAAAAAGTCTTTATTTGACCTCATAGGCGTCCATTTGCTCAAGATATTGCACTTTTTATTAACTTCCTACTTTGTAGCTGACTACAAAGTTACAACTGGCCATCTTCAATACTGATTTCTGGGTGACCGGAAGATGCTGAGACTGAACAAGTGTATTCATCGCGAAGCCTGCAGAACAAGGAAGAAATGTCTGTTGGGAGTCATCACTGCAAAATCCATCGTTTAACACCTCAGAAAATTAGGCGCCCTTGATTAAATTGATTTTCAGGTACCAGACTTAACCATTTCTCCAAACTGCCATCTGACACTTCAAACGGCTGCTGACAACGAACGGTGAACCTTGCTGACAGGCAACCAAGCTCACTGCGTGCCTGGAGGTATTCTGCATCCAACGAATATATGCAAGGCATCTGAAAGCTGCATTAAGGACCTTTAAAGTAAAAGCACCCCTGGCTTGAAAAGGCACGGACACCATTTTGACGAAAGTGCAACTCTCAACGAGATGCCCTACTTTGATCTCTGATATCTGGAACTGGGATGACTCGATTCGAGCACCGTCTGTTTCTACGCATAGCCCGAAGGACCTACGAGAGAAGACTCTAGAGGTGACGAAGCAAGAAAACTGCTTCTAAGACCTCAAATAGAAAGGCGCCTTTCCCAAGATGGAATAGACGACCAAACTTAGCCATTTTTTGAGTTGTCTTTGTTTTTCAGTATTTCACCAAAGACCTTGCACGTACGAGCGTTTGCCAAATCCCGGAGGATGACGGCTGGGCTTGTTGAATAGATAAAGTAATTATGCTCAAATCCCATGAAGACTTCGAACGTCAATAACCTCATCTGACAGGGCTAAAGGCCAGGCGCCCCTGGCCCATAGAAATACAATGAATATTATATGCCAGTCCGCCCGTGAAATTACGTGCCTGGTAGAATCTCTGCCACGATCTTTCAGAATGTCGGATTAACAGGCAACTTGGTGCATCGCGAAGTTGGGCTAAAGTAGTACTGATGTCAAGAAGACCTCGTCAGCAAACTCTGCCAACTTTATTGTCAATTTGAAGGGCGCCCCTGAGCTACAAGGGCGCAATTTCACCATGTGAGGAAGCTCTGTGATGTGAAGTCTCTCCATAAGCTCATCTTCAGACACCGATTGCCGGAGCTCTGGGACTCGGATAACTGCATTTGATAGTTTGTCAGACAGGCAGACTAGTCGTGAAGAGATTGACTGCATCAATCATCAGGAATACCAAGATCTAACCCCCTTTAAAGAGGTGCGCCCTTAAGCTACAGGGGCACAAAAGCTGGAAAAAGACAAGCTTCTGCAATCTGGAACTTTGGAATCTTCAACTTCTGTTGCCAGTTATCGGAGTTACGAGTCTCGGATAGCCTCACAGGATAGCTCAACGGATAGGCAGACTAATTCTGAAGAGATTGACTGTATTCATGAGCATTTATCACAAAATCTAGGCCTTCAAAAAGAAGGGCGCCCCTGGGCTACAGGGGCTCAATTTTGCTTTTCCTTGAGAAATCTTCAAAAATTGACCATTGAAATCATCATCTTAGCTACTGAAATGACCATACAAAGGTATAAGTGTCGTCGTGAAATGCTCGTCCATTGTGAAATGCCTCGTTCTGAGTCTCTGATTTAGGTTCTGATCAATGAAACTTCCTTTAACTGACAAAACATTAACAAAAATCCATGCTTGATATTGCCCAAAAACTGTATTTGACATCATTTTAGCAAGGTTTAGACTTGATGTGTTTTTCGTGACCGCACCAACGCAGAATAAAGTTGCCAACGGCTACCCTATCCTCTCTTGATCAAAGTATCTAGCACGCTAAGATTGCGAGAGAGTTCGTGCGTTCAACTCCAAGGTTCTTTTAATGCGAATAGGCTCAGTTGGCTCGATGTGATTTGCTGGTATTTCAAGGGGACTGACGGAATTGTTCAGCAGCAGAGAAAGGAATTCAAATGCTTAAAAGGTTTGTCTAAGCACGGGTTTCCTATTCTAACCAAAAAGTACTGAATTTAAAGTGGTTGCAGGGTTTGGAGAGTCTAAATCTATTCTAAGTGTAGGATGTGGAGCTCAACTTCAGCAAACTTTCAACCAGACTTCGCTTTGCCTCACCTCGGACAGCTTCCACGGAGTCGGTGCAATCTTCAGAGGAGTAGTTCAAGGTGTTCAGATCACAACCTAGCATGTAAATACCATCACAACGACGCATATAGACATACAAATCATGATCGAAGTTAAGTACATGATATTCCAGTTGACCACACAAGGCGCATTCACCATCAGCAAATACACTAGTGGTATGGATAGACGAAGTTGCTTAGATCAAACACCACATTCCACACACTAACATCTACTTGCATGGAATGAAAATTATACTACTTTGAACTATTTTACGCTACCATTTGAATCGGAAGGACGAAGAAACCTTGCTAGCTACTCACAACAAAGACGAAATTCACCATCAATGAAAAACTCTTGTATTGAGAGAGTGTTCACAACAATTTCTTACAAAGTTTTCAAGGGAAAACTTTCCCTCTTCTTCAAACTACACTATCAATCTATACTAAGCTACTTCTAAGTTGTCTCTTTATTCTAACTTCTACTCTGATTCAACTTCTACCTCTAATGAGTTACAAATGAGGGGGACTCCCCCTTTTATAGATGGCCAAGTCCAACGGACGGCTCAGATTACAATCGGTTGGATGGCCCAGATTGTGCCACCTCAGCCCTAAACAAGATTCACCCTAAAAACCGCCACCAAGAGGAGTGGGGTAATAAATGAGCCATTAATGTCCATCATCTTTCTAGAAGATTCCAGCCTGGAAACGCGTTCACACTGCTCTTGATCTTCTTCTTGACGTTCTTCAACTTTGAATTGCTTGGGTTTCCACTTTTCTTCCATCCTGAGCTTTGAAAATATTTCTTCTTTGTCACTTGAGTTGGGCACATACTAAGTCTCAACACTTAGTCATTTTCTCCAAGTATTCGCTTCATCTCTTTAAGTCACCACCGTTTAGTCTCGACGTTCCACCTGCAAAACAAGCAAGGAGAAGAGCATCAGAACACTTTACAATATAAATCCACTCTACCTACCTGATTTTCACGCTTTAACTTCCAAGGGTTCATCGTCTTCACTAGCCAACTTTGCGTTCAATCCTTCATGCCTTAGCCAAATTTCATCATTCTCAAGGACATATCATCTTTCGAAAGTGTTAACTTCAACTGCATCTTCCTCACTTTTCTGGCTGAGGCGCTGACGACTTGATCCTATTCGTCTCTGACTTGAGAAGATTCGACTTCGTGAAGAAAATTGAGCAAATTCACCTAGGCAATCACTTCAAATTCATTGTCTGGAGGATTTTACCTTGAAAACACATTTTCTTCACTTTGCCTTAGAAAATTTTAAAATTTCCCTTGGGAAAACTCATCAACCCTGTGTCCATCAAAAATCTCCATCTTGAAGGCCTCGACGAACTGTGGAAAACCTTAAAATCCACTCCTTGTTGAAGATCTTCAATACCCAGAAGGAAATTCTCTTCAGAACTTGTCGAACTCATGGGTGTACAACGAACGGGTTCATTTAATTTTTGAATTTTGAACCTTAGAAAAAAAAATGATTTTCATCAAATTTAATCCATTTCTTCAATTCCAGGCGCATTTCCTTGCCCTGACTTAAAATTTCTCATTGACCCTGTGAAGCTGGAGTATTCCGACTCATTCCTGCCAATTTTATCCATGCCTCTGAAAATTTCATCTCCTCCATCAGACTTAGGCATATTTTCTTCTAGAGGTGGAATTTAAATATTTATACTTAGAAAAATATTCTCTCATTTCATCACTAGCTTGGGCGCATTTGAGCTCTCGTCCTGCCATTTGCAAACACTTGGAAAATATTTCCTGGCCTCCTTCTCATCTTGGGTGCAATTCATGGGTAGTGCTTCCATTTTGTTACTTAGAAAATTCCTCAAGCATTCCTCTTCAAGGTAGGGTGCATTTGACATGGCCAACTTCCATTTTCTTATGCCTTAAGAAAATTTTTCACTAACTCACACAAGTCAGGCGCAAATATCCCCTTAGGTTTTAATTTAATGACTTAGGAACTTTCAATTCCACCCTCTCCAAGCTAGGCCCAATTGACACCCTGAGCTTTCAATTCACAACCACTTAACACATTTTATGCTTGCATGCCAAACAAGGGCGCATTTGTAAGGGTAAGCTTTCATTTTTTTATGCCTTAGCAAAATTTCAAGTCTCTAAGCTCAGGGGCGCATATAGAGGTCTCAGCTGTCACTTTTCACCATTTAGAAATATCTTTGATCACTCACCTTGATGCTTTGGGCGCATATACTACCTTGGACTTCCATTTTCCATCACTTAGAAATTTTGCTAACCTTTTCTCCAGCCTCTCCACAAGTCAAGGCGCATTCAAGGTCTTCAACTTTTAATTTAGAACACTTAGAAACTTTTAACACCACTCCTCCACCTCAAGGGCGCATTTTGCTAGTCAAGCTTCCACTTTGAAACACTTAGAAAATTTTCAAATGTCCTTCTCCTTCTTAAGGCGTATTTAGGGGGGTCCACTTCTAGTTTCTATGCCTTAGAGATTTTTAACTTACCTTCTTCAGCTTGGTGGGCGCATTTCAAAGGGTGTGCTTTCACTTCTTATACTTAGAAAATTTCAAGGGTCCACTCATGAGTCAAGGCGCAAATGAGGCAGGGAGCTTCAAGTTTGTGTGCCTTAGAAAAATTTTCATCATCATCTTCAAGGTAGGGCGCATTTTGGACCCCTTACTTCCATTTTCGAAACTTAGAACAATTTCAAGTCTCCTCTTCTCTTTCCAGGCGCATATGGAGGGTGGAGCTTTCATTTTGAGGCGTAAATGGCATGTTAAGCTTTCAACTTTGTCAACTCTAAGCTCAGGGGCGCAAATAGCATGGGGAGCATCAAGTTTCGACACTTAGTAAAATTTCCAAGCTCCTCTTCAAGGAGGGGCGCATTTGACCTATGGAACTTTTAATTTTTTCAACTTAGAGAATTTTCTAACTCCTCCCTCAAGTCAGGCACACATAGTACCTTGAACTTTCACTTGAGGGCGCATTTGGATGTGTGAACTTTCAGTTTGTTTGCCTTAGAAACTTTTTATCATCCCCCTTCAAGCCTGGCGCATATGACCCATTGAGCTTTCAATTTGAAGTGGCTTAGGCGAATTTTCAAGTCTTGAACTTCAAGGGCGCAAAATCTACCTTGAGCATCCAATTTTAATACTTGGTAAAATTTTCACCAATTTATTTTCTCAAGTTAGGGCGCATTTGCCATGGGGAGCATCAAATTTTCCATACTTAGAAGATTTTGAGCTATTTTCAAAGTGAGGCGCATTTCCCTAGGCAAGCTTCCATTTTTATATGCCTTAGCAAAGTTTTCATTCATCTTCAGCTTTTAAAGGTGGATTTTGATGCTGGACTTGAAAATTTATCAGTTTTAGCGAATTTCATACCTCTTTGCCAGATTTAGGGTGATTTTCTCTTGTTAACCCTAATTTGCCCTGAGTTTCTATTTTTAGAAAGTTCCTCAAATTTTGTGCTTTGAATTGACTTTTGGCTCCAGAAAGCCTGATTTTCACCCTGTTCCGAATTTCCACTGATTTGTGCTGTCGGGGCCTGATGCCTGTCTGCACCTGCTATTTTTAGCAACCTGCTAAAAATAGTAATTGTTCATAAAGTCTTCAAATTTCATGTACTAAATGCTTGAAGTGCAACGACTGTGGCTGGATGCTGCTTTTGCTTGACTGTCTTGTTCCGCCCTTGATTTTAGGAAACCCTAATTCTTCTGCATAGGCCTGCTAAAAATAGTAAGTGCTTGATTTTCAAATCTCTGTAGCTCCGTTTGGTTTGAAATTTGAACCATGGGGTCCTCATCACTTATTTGACTTGTACCCGCTGATGCCTTGTGCTGACCTGCTATTTATAGCATGTTTCTGGAGGTGGCTTACTATTTATAGTAACTGCTTGTTTCTGAGACTTCCACAACTCCGTTTGACTGGAAACTCGAATGACGCGCTCCTCACCACGTGACCTGCCTGCTGACATCGGCGCATGCTGCTGATTTGCTATTTTTAGCCTGTTTCCAAAATGACTTACTATAAATAGTAAGTGCTCCATTTGCCCTCAAATTTTACCAGCAGATAGCTTGAAGGATGCTGATCGCGGTGGTATACATCGGTTTTCGAAAATTCTGACTTTTTATGCCTCTTTTTGGGTCTCGAAGCTGGAAACCCTAATTCATCTTGCATGCATATCAAACGATCTCCGTTTGTTCTCATTTTTGTTGCATTGTGATCAACTCGTGATTCTGAAGTGCTGGGAGGCGGCTGCCGGGATGCATCTGCTAAAAATAGCAAGTTCCTGAATAAGTGATTATCTCTGTTTGCATGTCACATCACTGCGAAGCTCTCGAAAAACCCACGAGGAATATGCAGACATGCAAAGAAAACGCTGACATGCAAACCCTAAAAATAGCCTCGGAAGGCTGAACTCTGAAAGTTGTCACCTCATTTTGCATGTTATACCATTGCGAAGGTCTCGAAAAACCTAGAAGGAATATGTAGACATGCATTGAAAAATTCTTCATTTAAGCCCTGGAATCTGCTCCGGAAGTTGGACTGCTAAAAATAGAAAGTTGCCTGTTTCAGTTCAAATTTTGCATGGGAGTAGCCTGATGTGCTCTGAATGCAGTGTGATTGTCGGAATCTCAAAAATGCTGACAGATTGCCTGTAATTGCACACTTACTAAAAATAGTAAGTAGTCAGAATTTGATGAAAATTTGCTAAGAGCTTGCTGGAAGCATACTGACAACAATGTTAAACTCTATTTTCAATTTATTTAGTTTGTTCGACATCAGATTGACCAGAAAGATGGAAACCCTAATTCAAAACATGTCACACTGCGTTCAAAACATGTCAAGCTGCTCGCATGCAAAATTTGAGCTGAAAAGGACAACTTACTATTTTTAGCAGTTCAGCTTCCAGAGCAGATTTCAGGGTCTATATGCAGAGTTTTTCGACGCATGTCTGGGGATTCCTTCTGGGTTTTCAGAGACCTTCGCGATGGTGTGACATGCAAAGCAAGATAACAACTTTCAGAATTCAGTCTTCCAAGGCTATTTTTAGGGTTTGCATGTCAGGATTTTCTTTGCATGTCTGCATATTCTTTGTGGGTTTTTCGAGAGCTTCGCGATGATATGACATGCAAACAGAGATAATCACTCCTTTAGGAACATACTATTTTTAGCAGATACATTCCGGTGGCCACCTCCCAGCACTTCAGAATCACGAACTGATTGCAATGCAACAGAAACGAGGACAAACAGAGGTCATTTGATATGCATGCAAGGCCAATTTGGGTTTCCAGCTTCGGGACCCAAAAAGAGGCCTAAAAAGTCAGAATTTTCGAAAACCGATGTATACCACCGCGATCAGCATCTCTCAAGCTATCCGCTGATAAAATTTGAAGGCAAACGGAGCACTTACTATTTATAGTAAGTCATTTCAGAAACATGCTAAAAATAGAAAGTCAGTAGCAGGCGCCGACATCAACGGGCAGGTCACGTGGTGAGGAGCGCGTCATTTGAATTTCAAGTCAAACAGAGTTGTGGAAGTCTCAGAAGCAAGCAGTTACTATAAATAGTAAGCCACCTCCAGAAACATGCTATAAATAGCAGGTCAGCGCAAGGCATCAGCAGATACAGGTCAAGCAAGTAATGAAGACCCTATGGCACGAATTTCAGATCAAACGGAGTTGCAGAGTGTTGATGTGATTTTTGTGACCTCACCAACCAGGTAGAACAAAGTTTCCAAATGGATCCCCTATTCTCTCTTGAACAAAGTATTCGACGTGCTAAGATTGCGAGTGAGATCACGCCTTCAACTCCAAGGTTCTTTAAATGCGAATAGGCTCAGTTTGGTTGATGTGTGTATGCTGTGTACTCACGAGGGGACTTACGTAGTTGTTCACGAGGCTTGTAGTGACAACCAATGTGTGCTTTTGAAGGGGATTTATGCACGAATGATTTAGCTTTATGATGCAAGTTTCCTAAAACTAACCAAGATTACGGAATTGAATGATTGCAGAGATTTCTAAAATTTAACTTCTAATCTAAATGCAAATGGATATTACGCTCAACCTAAATGAATCTCGACAAACATTGTTTAGCCTCCTGTTGGACAGCGTCAACAAGGTAAGTGCAATCTTCAAAGGGTGAAAATGATGTTCAAATCACGATTCGATAGAACAATTACCATCACAACGATGCATAACCACCTCTGAACCTTGATTGAAGTTAAGTACTGAAAGTCCAGTTGACCACACAAGACGGACTTACCATCAGCAAGAACGTTAGTGGTATGGATAAAAGAAACTCACTTATATTAAGCATAAACATCCATATCTAATTACAAGCATGAAATTAAGTTCCTAATTGAAGTCAAAGGGAATAAGAAACCTCACGAACTATTCCAAACAAAGTTGAAATTCACCATCAATGAAAAGCTTTATTAAGAATAATCTTTTGTGACAATCTCTTACAAAATTCTCTAAGGGAGAATTCCCCTTCTTCTTCAACAATGCAAATGAAAAACTACTCTAACTTAAGCTTCTACTCTCTATTCTGCCTCAACAATTGCTCTCTATTCTCGGATTCTATGACTACTAGTGTACAAATGAGGGGGACTCCCCCTTATATAGGCGCAAATTTCACATCAAGCTTTCATTTTGGCACATGGGCGCAAATAGTAGGGTCTCTGCTTAGCTTTAACACTTAGAAAAAAATTTCACCATTCCAATCTTCTTGGGCGCATTTGCTATGGTCAACTCTCAGTTTTTGGCATTTAGGCAAAAATTCTAAAATCTTCAAAGAGGGGCGCATTCAAGGGGTCCAGCATCAAGTTAGGGGCGCATATAGGAGGGTGAACTTCCATTTTGTTCTTGGGCGCATTTGCATGGTCCAACTTTTACTTTTTGCACTGAGGCGCATTTCACCTATCAAGGTTCCATTTTGGCACATGGGCGCATTCCACATGGTCAACATCCAATTCCGACACTTAGAAAATTTTTCACCTCCGTTCAGCCTTCAAAGTGAGCCTTAATGCTGGATTTGAAATTTTATCCAATTTAGCAAATTTTATGCCTGTTGCCAGATTTGAGTTGATTTTCCGTGGTCAACCCTAACTCGCCTTGACTTTCTATTTTAGAAAGTTCTTGAAATTTTGCGCCGTGGACTGGATTCTGACTCCTGAAAGCCTGATTTTCACTTTGCTTTGAATTTCGACTAACCTTTTCTGTCAGCGCCTGATGTCTGTTTGTACCTGCTATTTTTAGCAACCTGCTAAAAATAGCAACTTCTCAGAAAGTCTTCAAATTTCATGTGCCAGATGCCCGAAACATGGTGATTGCCATCGGATGCTCATTCTTCGTGAATGTCAGGTTCCGCCCTTGATTTTAGGAAACCCTAATTGACCTGCTAAAAATAGCAATTGCTTGATTCTTCAATCTCTGTAACTCTGTTTGCTTTGAAATTCGCGCCACGGACTTTTCATCACATGTTCGACCTGCATTTGCTGAGATTTGGTGCTGACCTGCCAATTATAGCCGCTGCTGAGGTGACTTACTATTTATAGTAAGTGTCTGTTTCTGAGACCTTCCTTGCTCCGTTTGCTTGGAAATTTGGACAGTGGGCCCATCGCTGGTGAACTTGCCCGTGTACGCTGACGCCGAGATCAACTTTCTATTTATAGCCTGCGCCGAGAATATCTTACTAAAAATAGCAAGTTCTCCGATTGCCTTCAAATTTTGCCAGCAGACTCTCGAAAGGATGCTGATCGTGATGGGTACTTCAGTTTTGAACATTCTGACCTTTGACTCCTCATTTTTAGCGCTGAAGCTCGAAACCCTAATTTTATGCATGTCGCTTAGATGAGCTCCGTTTGACGTCGTTTCAGTTGCATGATGATCAGCTTGCAGTTCTGAAGCGTCGAGCTGCTGCCAAGTGACACCTGCTAAAAATAGAAAGCGGCCTGAAAAGTGATCAACCAGCTGTCGGATGATCTTGCATGTCACACTGCCCGAAAAATCTTGAAAAACCCAGAAAAACCCAGAAAAATCTTCAACATGCACGCACTGGCTAAAAATAGTAAGTTTCCGAAAAGTGGTCAGCTCCATTTGCATGCTACATCGTCGCGAAGCTCTTGGAAAACCCAGAAAGAAAATGCCGACATGCGCTGAAAATGTCTGCATGCAAACCCTAATATCAGCCTCCGAAGGCCGAATGCTGAAAGTCATCATCCTGCTTTGCATGTCACATCACTGCGAAGGTCTCGAAAAACCCACAAGGAATCTCCGGACATGCGTTGGAAAACTCTGCGTTTAAGCCTTGAAAATTGCCTCCGAAGGCAGAACTGCTAAAAATAGCAGGTTGTCAGTTTCTGCTCAAAATTTGCCAAAAGTGAATCTGAAGTGCTCGGAATACAATGAAGTTATCCAAATGTGAAAATCTTAAGAAAATCAACCCTAAACTGACACTTACTAAAAATAGAAAGATGGCAGAATTCAGTGAAAATTTAGGGGATGCTTGCTGAAAGCGTGATAATAATTCTGCTAGGCTCAAAAGCTGTCAAACCAACTCAATCTGATCTCAATATGACCTAAAAACGTGAAACCCTAATTTCAGACCTGGTCGAATCTTACGTTCAAGCTTGCTGACGGGAGCGTCCCCAGAAAAGCAGAAAGCGGAAAGGAAGCAGAACGAGAGAGAAAGACGGAAACCAAAGCCAAAAGACCAGAACGGAGCAAGAATTTATGGGTCCCCATTTTAGATGGGGCGATGTGTGAAAAGGTCACAACACAGAGGATGGAAAATCAGACACTTACTATTTTTAGCAGGTTGGTACAGAGGAATTAGGGTTTCCTAAATTCAAGGGCAGGACAAGACAATCATGCAAAAGCAACATCCAGCCATGACCACCACATTTAAGGCATTCAGCACGTGAGATTTGAAGGCATTCTGAGAAGTTGCTATTTTTAGTAGGTTGCTAAAAATAGCAGGTACAGGTAAATATCAGGCCCTGACAGCACGATCACACCACGAAGTTCAAAACAGGGCGAAAATCAAGCTTTCTGGAGTCAAAAGTCAAGTCAAAGCACGAAATTCAAGGAACTTTCTAAAAATAGAAACTCAGGGCAAATTAGGGTTAGCGGGAGAAAATCATCCTAAATCTGGCAAAAGGGCATGAAATTCGAGAAAACGGATAATTTTTCAAATCCGGCACCAAAACTTGCTATAAGAGGTTGAAGACAGGTAAAATTTGACCAAGGCATTAAAATTAAAACCTCCATGGGTGAAATGCGCCCCACTTTGAAAGGAGAGCTTAAAATTTTTCTAAGTCATTGGAAAGTGGAAGGTGACCCTAGTAAATGCGCTTTGAAGACAAGATGAAGAGGGAAAATGTTCTAAGTAGTTGAAAATTGAAAGTTCCATGGGTCAAATGCGCCCCCCTTCTTGACTTGGGAAAATTTTCTAAGTATGAAAAACTCAAAGCTCCCCCTTGCATTTGCGCCCTTGTGCCTAGAGACTCAAAATTTGCCTAAGGCATGAAAACTGGAAGTTGGCATGGGGAAATGCGCCCTTGAGGCCAAGGATGGGTGGAAAATTTTCTAAGTACCTGAAATTTGAAGTCCAACTAGTGATTTGCGCCCTACCTTGAAGAGGATGATGGAAAAGTTTCTAAGGCAAACAAATTTGAAGCCCACCCTCCAAAATGCGCCCAAGAGGTGTTGGATGAGAAAATTCTCTAAGTGTTCAAATTTAAAAGCAGCCCCTCCTATTTGCGCCCCCAAATGGAAGTTCACCCATGAATTTGCGCCTTGAGTTGAAGACATGGAAATCGCGCTAAGTATTGGAAATTGGATGCTCAACATAGGATTTGTCCCACCAAGGAGTTGATTTGAAAGCTCAGCTTGCCAAATGCGCCCACCAAGTTAAGAGGATGATTAAAAGTTTCTAACTCTTGCAAACTTGAAGCCCACACATGAAAATTCACCCAAGCTTGAAGAGGTTCCAAGAAATCTTCTAAGTATTGAAAATTTGAGGCTCGGCCAGTCATATGCGCCTAGCCTTGAGAAGGAAGTGTTTAAAAAGTTTCTAAGGCAAACAAATTGGAAGCTCCATGGGTGAATTGCGCCCACCAAGTTGAAGAAATAGCTTAAAATATTCTAAGTCTTTGAAAATGAAGGTAGACATGTGAGAATGCGCCCAAGGAAAAATAGGGAGATAAAAAGTTTCTAAGTGTTGAGGTAAATCCTCCTCAACATGCCAAATGCGCCCTCATCATCAAGCATGCAAGAAGAATCTAAAATCTGAAGTTATCCTCCTCTCACCCCAAAATGCGCCCATCCTTTAAGAGGAGTCAAAGCAAGTCAAAGGCGTGGGAGTCAAACTTCCTTCTCCACCCTTTGAATGCGCCCATGAAGTTATATGCTTGACATTGATGCTTAAGTCCACCTCCCTATGTAAAATGCGCCCAAATGGGGCTGAAGACAAAATGTATGCATGCAAGGAGGGAATATTCCAAATGGATTGAAAAGGCAAGTTTTAAAATCCACTTCATAATGCAAAATGCGCCCAAGTGTAGAATG
Source organism: Sequoia sempervirens (assembly GCA_007258455.2). NCBI lineage: Eukaryota > Viridiplantae > Streptophyta > Pinopsida > Cupressales > Cupressaceae > Sequoia > Sequoia sempervirens. The sequence continues at coordinate 36,420 of VDFB02078718.1, read as the reverse complement.
AGGTCAACAAGTCAAAGATGTTGAGGATGTTTCATCCACCTCCATGGGTAAAATGCGCCCATCCTTCATCAACCTCTAAATGCGCCATGCAAGCTAGGAGGAAGACAAAAGGATGTTGACTTTCCTCTCTCCCTTTTGAATGCGCCCAAGGTGGGGTAAATAAAGAGTGAATATGCTAGGTGTGGGAATCTTCATCCTCCTCAAAGTATAAAATGCGCCCAAGATGCATAAGGTGGTGAAATAAAATAACTAAGGCATGGCTAGTATCCTTTTGCAAGTATAAAATGCGCCCAGGGTGATGAGAATATGCTAGGCGTTGGAATTTAAAAGGAATTATATCCCTCATGAGATGTAAAATGCGCCCAAGGCAATGGAGAAAATTATCCAAGCAATTTGATTTAAAAAATTTTCCTCACCACTGGCAGAGTGATTGAAGTTGAATAAAATTTTTCTAAGGCAAAAGTGCAAAATGTGCTAAGTGATTTTAAATATTTCTAAGGCACAAAATAATTTCTTCCTTAGGAAAATCACGCCTGGACTTTAAGGAGATAAAATTTTCCTGAAACATGAACAAGGTTCCCAGTGGAGGAATCCGATGATGCCAGCTGCACAGGGTCAATAAAAATTTGCAAGTCAGAGCAAAGAAATACTCACAGATGTGAAGAACAGGAATAAATTTGTTGAAAATTATTTTTCTAAGGTTTGAAATTCAAGAAAAATTAAATGAACCCGTTCGTTGTATACCGATGAGTTCGACAAGTTCTAAAAGAAATTTTCTTTTGGGTATTGAAGATCTCCAATGAGAAGTTGATTTTAAAGTCTTCCACACTTCGCCGTAGCCTTCAGGATGGAGATTTTTGATGGGCACTTAAATAATGAATTTCCTAAGGGAAAATCTAGAAAATTTCTAAGGCAAGGAATAAGTGTGTCGTTGAAATAAAGTGTTGTGGCTGATAAATTTGAAGGTGATAGCCTAGATAATTTTTGATGAAATTCCTGATGAAAGTATTTTTCTCGAGCCTGAGTCGGATGAAATATCAGAGGGAAGTACGCCCAGGCATAATACAAGATGAGGTTGGAAATTTGGCTAAGGCATGAAGGATCGTGAAGAAGGAAAAGGTTGGCTAGAGAAATGTTCCGGAGATCACTCAAACCTCAAAGATCGGAGCATGAAAATCTAGGTAAGTAAGTTGAATTTATATTATGAAGTGTCCTAATGCTCTTCTCCTTGCTTATTTTGCAGGAGAAACGTCGAGACCAAGCGGTGATGACTTAAGTGATCCAAGATGACATTTCAACTTCGAAGGAAGAAAAGTTGCAAGAAAATGGCTAAGTGTTGTGACTTAGTGACAAAGAAGAAATGTTTTCAAAACTCAAGATGGAGAAAAGAATGGAAGCTCGAGCAAAGTTGAAGAACAACGTCAAGAAGAGGATCAAGAATAGTGTGAACGCGTTTCAAGGCTGGAATCTTCTAGAAGGATGATGGACATTAATGGCTCATTTATTACCCCACTCCTCTTGGTGGCAGTTTTTAGGGCGAATCTTGTTTAGGGCTGAGTTGGCACAATCTGGGCCATCCAACCGATTGTAATATGAGCCGTCTGTTGGACTTGGCCAGCTATAAAAGGGGCATCCCCCTTCATTTGTACATTCATGAGACAGTAGAATTAGAAAGTAGAAATTAGCTTAGAGTTAGACAGTAGACATAGAGTAGAGGGACAACTTAGAAGTAGCTTAGTATAGATTGATAGTGTAGTTTGAAGAAGAGGGAAAGTTTTCCCTTTGAAAACTTTGTAAGAAATTGTTGTGAACACTCTCTCAATAAAAGAGTTTTTCATTGATGGTGAATTTCGTCTTTGTTGTGAGTAGCTAGCAAGGTTTCTTCGTCCTTCCGATTCAAATGGTAGCATAAAATAGTTCAAAGTAGTATAATTTTCATTCCATGCAAGTAGATGTTAGCTGTGGAATGTGGTGTTTGATCTAAGCAAGCTTCGCTTATCCATACCACTAGCGGGCTCATTGATGGTGTGTTCGCCTTGTGTGGTCAACTGGAACATTGTGGGCCTAACTTCAATCACAGTTTGAATGATGGTATGCGTCGTTGTGACGGTATCTTCATGTCAAGTGGTGGTTTGAACATCTTTAGTCATCTCTCTTGAAGATTGCACCGACTCCGTGGAAGCTGTCCGATGCGAGGCAAAGCGAAGTGCGGTTGAAAGTTTGCTGAAGTTGAGGTCCATATCCCACACTTAGAATAGATTTAGACCCTCTAAACCTTGCACCATTTCAATTCAGTACTTTCTGGTTAGAATAGGAAATCCATGCTTCATTGATAAATCTGTCGAACTATGAAAACCCCTTCCTCTGCTGCTGAACAATTCCGTAAGTCCCCTTGAAATACCAGCAAATCACATTGAGCCAATTGAGCCTATTCGCACTAAAAGAACCTTGGAGTTGAACGCATGAACTTTCTTGCAATCTTAGCATGCTGGATACTTTGATCAAGAGAGAATAGGGTAGCCGTTGGCGACTTTATTCTGCGTTGGTGCGGTCACGAAAAACACATCAACAAGTAAGTTGTCAGAATCCAATGAAATTTTGCTGGGAACCTGCTGGAAGCTTACTGACTGCAACACCAAGCTTAGATTTCAATTTATTCACTCCATTTGACTTCAAACTGACTGGAAGATTCAAAACCCTAACTCTCAGACTTAGCCAAAATCTCAAGTTTAAGCTCAAGGGCGAGCACATCCCTAGAAAGGTAGACAGCAAAAAGAGACAAAGAGAGAGAGAGAGACAAAACCAAAGCCAAAGGATGAGGAACAAAGCAAAAATTAGGGGGTCCCCATTTTGAATGGGGTGATGTGTGAAAAGGTCACAACACTATCCATGTTGAATGATGGATAGGGAATATTATTTGAGCGTTGAGCATTTTTTGAACTTCCGCAAGGATTGTTCCATAAATCTTTGGTTTGTACTGCCTTTGCTTTTGTTTGTAAGGCAAGGCTCCAACTTTGAGAGGAATATCGTGTTGCACCTCTTTAGGCCGAAAGGATTTTAGATCTTCATATGAATATGCTAAGACATCCATATATTCTTGTAAGAACTGGGCAAACTGTTTCCTTTCTTTGGCTGTGCAACACTTACCGGTGTTCACCATCTTAGGATTTGCTTCAGTTCCTAAGTTAATCTGTTCCACTTCATTAGATGAATCGGAATCTAAGAGTTGCTTCTTGACATAGCGATCATGCTTATCAAAAAGTTTCTCCAGAGATACTAATCCCTTGGGAATTTTATTTCCTCTGAGCTGCAAGTATTCTTCACCTGTAACGGGATCCATATTAGACACAAATTCTCGATGTGGAGAATCACTTCCTTCGAAGTACAGTTCATCGAAATTCTTTGCTTTCTCCAGAAAGGCAACAATTTGATGATCATCATTGAAAACTTTCCAGTTTTCTGAATTATCAGGGACACTTGGGTGGAAATCTAATTCAATGGTGTAGGTGGAACCTTGAAAGTATTTATGTGGTATCAAGAGCGTGGTTGAAACTGCTAAGGAATCGGCTTTGGTATTATATTCTCTCGGAACTACAGATCTATCAAAAGCCTCAAATTCCTCAACGGAACCCCAAACAAGATTGCAATAATGCTTGAGTCTGTCATTTTTTGTTTGATACAAATTTTTTACCTGACATGCCATCTATTTGGCATCACCTTGTGCATGGAGATTTTTTATACCCTTCTTTAGTGCAACTTGCATTCCTAATAACAGAGCTTCATATTTAGTAGTGTTATTAGTGTTATCAAATTGTAACTTGAAAGAGAAAGGGAAAAACTCTCCTGTAGGGGAAATGAAAACCATTCCTACTCCAGAACCAATGGAAGAGCAACTACCATCAAACTTGAGTAACCAAACGCCATTTGGGTCACCAAGGCTGACAGTATCAAAGTCTGAAGATTCATCATCTAATGAAGATTCATGATCAGAGATAGATAAACCACCTGATGAAGATTCTTTGTCTGTTTCCCACGTAGGCCTCCTTGATAGCTATTGTATAATGCAATGACCCTCCTATATAGCCATGACCTTCCTATATGGCGATAAGAACAACTTCAAACCTTTGAGCCTACCTTCCAAAATAGCCGATATCTATGTCTTCAAGAAATAGAAAATCCAACATTGACCACCACACTCTTTTGGAATCATACGGTTCTTATAAAATATATAGACCCATTTTAATTTCAAACGACTCCCTCCATAAATGATGACTGCCAGAATAGTTAGTGACAATGAATGCATCTCGTCCCCTTTTGGACCACCCAATGTCCCCACGTTACCATTAATATAGCTGACAAATACTAGAGCAACCTCTTTTAAAAAAAGAAACAATCCCTTTAAATTCTTGACGGCTCTCAGAAAGCAATAAAAACTATGAATTTGGCGATGGCTTCATAAAGAAAACTATACACTTGCACTTAGTTACAATACCCCGATTTCCTTGAATAACTAATAATAAATTTAGAAAGTAATATCGTAGTAAGTAAATATATTCATAAATCACTTCCTATTAGTTCATAATCGAGCTACAAGGAATAATATTGACCTCTTATATGGTCGCTACAACTGGTAGCAAGTGGTGGTACTTTCAAATATTAATTCTTTAAGACCTTTGATTCTTCTGTCAAAAATATGCTAGCTATATGTTCCTTTACGAAGTATAAAGAGGTGCGAACTTGATACTTCTTTGGATGTTATTAAATTTGCTGCGGGTAAAAGTAATTCATAAACATTTTACTCATCCCCATCTGTCGATTATATTCAACCTACAAACTCTGAAATTTGGCTTGGAACAAAACCTCCCGAATTTAGAATAACTCCTAACGGAACCTTGAATGCTCTTTTGGAATTCTGAAATGAATTCACCTGTAAATGGATTTGGATTTTCGTCCAAATTGTTGAACTCAAGGGTTTATGTCCTCAAGTTTCCAGAAATCTAAACTCTCCAAAAAACCAAATTAATGTGCAACATAACCCCAAAAATGAGCCTCCCAAGATATTTTATTTATCTTTTTGTAATTGCTCACTCTTTTCTTGAAAACCACAATTTAGTTTTTAATTAAACTCGTTATTTCTCCAAAAAGTGACTTTTAATAAAATAATTAACTTTTTCGACTGATTCACTTTTACCTTATAATTAAAATAATTAAATTAAGTTGCCTTTTATTTTGTTTTTTCGATAACTTAATTAATTATTTAATTGTTAAAAATATTTCCCGCACCACAACTAAACTATGGAAAATACACAACCCGACTGGAATGCAACTGGAGGTGTCAAAATAACTCCAAACCGCCTCAGACAACTGATAACCCCTTTGCTAGCACTATCTGTTGCGGAGAAAACCAATGGCTACAATGAACTTTGATGTGATCGAAATGGGGACATTACAACATTATCTACATAACATCGTAACATCTAAAATTCTAAATCTAAATAGTAAACATTATATCTTTTATAATTTTATTATTTAGTCATGATAGTTAACTATATTATTTAATAAATTTATTAAAATATATAATTATAATATATTATATTTTAAAATATATATATATTATATATGTTATAATTATGTTTTAATAATGACAAATGTATATTATAATACACTATATATAATATAATATATTGTAATTTAATAATTGAATATTTAATAATATCAATGAACTTAAACTATAAATACAAAATATGTAATGAATTAATATTTATGATTTATCTATTTATAATTAATAATTATATAATTATTTTTAATAAATAATAAATTAGTAATAATACTATTTATTATTTAATAATAATATTATATAGAAAATAATAAATATAAAATATGTAATCGTAAATACAGACTACAGTAATACTAAATATTAAAACTTTAAAAAATTAAAAATTAAAAATTTAAACTAAAAACTAAAAGAAACTAGGGTTTATGTGATTGATTTCTGGAATAACTGTGTGCAAGTTTTTACATCAACGTTTCGGATCATATTCCATGATCCATTATTAGGATGATAAGCAAAAAGAGAGAGAAGTGAAGATAAGATATCAGACTTGGGAATAAATAGGAGAGGGAAGGGAGTGAGGGGGGCACACCACCCCAAAAATGGGGGAAAAAGTCAAACATTAAGGAAAGGAGAGGAGAGAGGGAAAGTCAAAGATGAAAACACCAAGCAAAAGAAGGAAAAAAGAAATGCAACAGATAAAAGCAAAGAATAATACAAAACCATCACAAAATAAAGACACAAGAATAAAGGAAATTAAACCTAAATATTGAAAACCACTAATGAAAGAAATATATAAAGAAAACAAATAGATAAAGAAAGAAATCAAAAGAAAACTTAAAGAGGAACCCACTAATAAAACAAACTAGGGTTTTCCAATTTTCGTTAAGTCAAAATCTCAAAAATGAAAAAAAATTGCCGAAAAAATCCCTACCTGGTCATGATTTACTTGGTCTTTGCCCTTGATCCGTAGCGTTTTCTGCTCGCATTTTGTCCTGGAATGCTCACATTTTCTCCTGTAATGCTCACATTTTTCCATCGCATTTTCTCTACAGGGGACGAAATGAAACAAACAATAATAATATGAGTTCATTGGGGTTTTTTTCCTTTGTCTTTGCCTTTTCTCAACTTTTAAAAAGTCAGAAATCCGCTGAAATCGGTCTGAAAATGACCTAGTATCTCCACGTCACCTCTGGAATCACTTGAAAACATGATGTCAAACTCGGGTTCGTTTCCAAGCGCAAAAAAACGATTCTTGTGCTAACCCACGGGGTTTTTGTACCTACATTTGATTGTACCGGGATTGGTGCCCTATACCCTGCAATTTGGCTACTTAGCAATATATCATAAACAACAATGTACCTATTTTGTAATTCCGTCAAACATTATTAGTAAGGCTATTACATAAAGTCTCCATGAATGGCTGCCAACAGGGTTTTTGTACCTACATCCGATTGTATCGGGATCGGTGCCCTATACCTTGAAATTTGGCTACTTAGCAATATATCATAAACAACAATGTACCTATTGGGTAATTCCATCAAACATTAGTAAGGCTATTACACAAAGTCTCCATGAATGGCTGCCATCTTTTCTCTTTGTGTCTTTTTAGTTCTTTTGCATGTCAAAATTATCTAATTGATTTTGTACCTCATGCACAACTTCAAGAGGCATTTTTGGGCATAAAGTAACAATTGGGCAGGGCATTTGTGCAAGTTGATATTTGAATCTATTAATGCCTGCCCCAAGAAATGTAATAGTGCAAAACTTGCAAACCAACTCCCTTTTTTTTGCATGTGGGATGACATGTTTCCAACAAGGGTATTTTCTAACTCGGCCCAATGTTACAACAGCCTATAAATTTGAAGTTGTTACACATAAGTAAATGGAAAATAAACTATTATTTAAGGTTTCTAGATATGCTAAGAGAAGAAAATTTTGAAAAAGAAAACAGTTAGTGTTTGCAACTAAACAATAGATTAAAAAATTAGACAAATAGCTAGGGTTTGCCCATAAAAAGAGAAAAAATAGAGAATCTATAATGGAACAAGAAAATTAGTTCTTTTCAGTATTCCCTCTTTCTTTCTTGTCCTATAAATTTAAAATGAAAAAAATTAAACAAATGTAGAAGACATGTGAAATGGAAAAAATTAAACAAAAGAAAAAGAAAAAGACTCAAAATGGAAAAATGCCTCTTCAAATCATCTCCAAATTGATAGTGGGCTGCTTCAAATCAACAATGGGCTCTTTCAAATGCATTGAGTTACAAATCTACCCAGGTTGCATTCAGTCAATGTTTGCTGCTCAAGTTGTCTTCTAGCTTTGGCTTCAATGGTTTGTGTTTTTTCTCTAACTACAATACTCTTTTTTTCTTTTTCCTTGTGGTTGTAAATGAAATGAATATCGTTTGAGAGTGTTATAGGTCTTTATAGATTATTACGTTTGAGTGTTTTTTCCTCTCATTTTCATGTTACAATTGGACAGCAGAATCTTACTAGCATGACTCACTAGGTTTGGTGATTTTGGAGACTTAGCAAATCTGGGTAGACTTGTTGGGTAGCTAGTTCCTAATTCCTCTAGCCTTGTTTACCATTATCTGCCTTGGGACTTGTTGAGTCTTGGCTGTTCCAAGCAAATTCTATATCTATGATGTGACATTTTATTCTATAGGATCATCTATATATGCGTTACTAGGATTGAAACTTGGAGCTATACCACAAATCAAATGTTTTAGTTTTTCTTTATACTTCATTGATGTGATGTTTTATTCTATATGATCAAATATGTATGCCTTAGTATGCTCACTTGGTTTTTTGGGATATTGTTTACAAATGATATCTGTTAATGCACAAATAAAGTTTTGTAGGTTGCAAATTTTGAGTATGTGGATGAAGAGAAGGAAGCGGCTGTAATAGCTGAAGAGATGAGCAACCAAGAGATGGATCATCAATCTACTCACATATGTGCTGAAGATAAGGCAAAGTATTGGGATGATCTACTGAAGAGAAATTGTGAGCAGCAACAAACTCAGCAAATCACTGTTCTTGGGAAGAGAAAGCATTGTAATAAACAAGTACACAACTCACTTTACTCAAATTTCACCTTGCATACAATTATTACACAGAATGTAGTCCAAAAATTTCTTTATGCTAGTCATAGTTTTATATTAAGAAAGTAAGAAAAACTATAATTATGTTGTAGGTTGACATTTCCTTCTCACTAAATTTTTAGTTAACATGGTCTTTGCTGTGGTTTGAAAATTTTGCTCTTCAAGATAGTGTGACATATGTCTTGGAACTAGCAGCATTTTATTTTCCTGCTATAAGCCATTGCAAATTGAATGACTGAATACAGAAAAAAATCACTGGTGCGTGTTTAAACTAGTAAATCTTTTGTTTTATTTCTGAAGTGGTTTGCATATAGAGTCAAACAATTTTGAAAATGGCTGTCCTATTATAATTTTGAAAATGGCTGTCCTATTATAATTTATTAGTACTTGCCGATAGGCAATACTATTGCAATGAGTTTTGTTTTTCTTAGTTAATTAGTTATTAATAAGTTAGCTTCCAACCAATCAAAAACAATAATTGTTTTTTAAAGAAAACAAAATTCAATTTTATAAAGTGAATTTGCAAAATATTTAATTTTATAAATTATAAAAATTATTTTTCATGAATATGATTGGCTAAAAATTTTTGTGTCATTGACGGATTTTTAGGAAAAGTGAAAGTTAACTATTATTTTGCCTAATTTTTTTGCTGAAACAGTTGAAACTGGGACTCACCATATCTCATTTTCTTTGATAATAAGATTGACTGTACCATATGTGAAGGAATAGTCCAAAGACTGTTTCCATCCTTATCAAGGGAGATGCCAACCGTACCATGTTTATCTTGCTTCCATTAAATATATATTGACCTGCCCCCTGCCTTTTGTTCTTTTTATCATGCCTATCAACAAGGAGACACTTTGCGGGGGGGTTTTATGGGTTTGGCCAGAAAAGCGAATGTATATAAAAGGATGTGATACGAAGGAAAGATTCTTTGGAAAAGCTAATTAATGTGTGATGAATAATTTTTAATTAGTTAATATCCCTATTGTCCAACAATCAATTTTTTTTATTATTTATTATTATATATTTTTAAAATTATTTTATATTTATATTTATACTACATTACATTAAAATTATATTACTAGTATATTTATTTGTAAAATAAGCTATTTAAATATACAAAATCTTTTATACTACATTACATTTAGAATTATATTACTAGTATATTTATTTAAAACAAATTATTTAAAATATACAAAATCTTTTGATATTTTTAAAAATAAATGTTATAAAGATTTGAGATAGATTTTTGTGAAGATAACATTCATAATTATATTCTATATGATGGATTTTTTGTTATTGTTATATTTCTAATCATATTACAAAATATGCTTTTTTACCTTTTATTTAATTTACCAATATGACATTAACCAAACATAATGACAAGTATAATAGTTTCACATATAAGTGATTATTAAAAAGCAAATAATTATGATAAAAGTGATAAAATTATTATACTATAATATATTATATAATAATATAAATTATATATAAATATTCAAATGTATTCTACATTCATGTTTAATTTATAAAATTAAAATGTATTCTACTTTATTTTATTAAAAAAATAACATCAAACAACAAACATTTATACTAGTTTATTTTTATTTTAAATATTTAACATTAAACAAGATATTTACATTACATAACCAAAACAAATAAAAACAACCATCACTACTAAACAAACAAAACAAAAAAAACAAGTCAAACTAAAATACAATAATTAACAAAAAAAATACATTTAATTTTATTCACCTTCATTAAATTTACACATATTTTATTTCAATTCTACAAATCTCTAATTACAATACTAGAGAGGCAAGTACTCGCCACTACGTGGCAATTTTTTATTTTTATAGGTAAGTGCTGCTAAGGGGGCAGCTCCCATATATATTGAAACAAAAATACAGAAAAATATCTGCTATAGAATAGATCATGCATCATACATCATGATTATTTGGCATCTTAAGATGCATCATGAATTGAAGGCCCATAGACACATCAAAGGCCTGTTCCACCTACTGCAAGGAGAGAATATTTGGACCAATGTAGAAGTTAAAGACCTCCATGTTATTCTAGTTGAGGCCATTTTTGAACGAACAGACTGCCTCTAAGATAGCCTAGATTGTTTTGGTAGAGTAGGTGTCAAAAACTCCTATCAATGAACCTTCATCAGGCCTTTTGTTAAATCTAGAAATTGTGCTATAAGCCTGCTTTCTTAGTTCCTTTTTTATATAAGCATGGGTGAGGAGCTTTCCCACTGTTTCTTCCCCAAGATCAGCACCACATTTGTTAAGAACTCCTCATATATTCTATTGTTATGGAGGTGTTTTTCAATGAACAGGTGCAAACCAATAATTTGTTAAATAACATTCACCACAGCCGCAAACTTTGCATTGAACAATCTTTGAATTTGGGATGCTAAATCCTCAGGAACATACTTGCATTCACACATGATACATACATGTTGTGCCATTTTGTGTACAAAGAAACCCACCACTTGAATAAATAATGAAATGAAAGATCCAAAACAAGGCTTGAGGAAGAGAAGGCAGAAGACATAGTATCCGATCTTTCCAGCAAGGATCTTTGCGACCAATATGAAAGTTCCCTATAAAGAGAGACGTCTATCCATCTCTAAAATGTTATTGAGACTTGTCTATTCCATGATCTTGCTAGATACTTTGAGCACATCAAATTGATCGACACCTTGTGTAATGTGCCAACCCTTCGGTAAAGTAAAAATTTCTAAATTTACATCATACGAGTAAATAAATGTGCTAACAAGTAACAAGTCATTGCAATAAAATTTTTCTTTTCTTTATTGATAACACATGAAGATGCCATATCAAATTACAATAAAGATTCCATTTCATTATAATAACTTCACAAGTACATGAAACAAGAAAACATACCTTTACAAACATAACTCCAATGAGCTTTAGAAAAAATAGTAGTAAGACGGTCTAGGTTCCTTTCCTTTCAAATCTTGGTGTCTTCTGTCGCCTGTTGTGGAGGAGAAGCATCACTCAGGCGCTTTTCCGCCAACCACGGACTCTTAATGCGGTCCCTCACACATTTACCATTTGGTAGATGGCCCTTCCCTTCAAACGAAGAGATTGGTAGAGTATCTGATAACAACAACCCAATTGAGCATAGTGTTGTGTCCTACATAACTAGAACTTTCTATTTCACAATCCCGAACTAGCATGCATAAAGGATCACGGTGAACTAACAGTGTAGTCTCAAGCATCACACAGTCTAAGTAGATGTTGTACATTGGACTACTTTGGCCAAAGTGTTCTCGTTTAGTACTTCGAATGAAATCATCTATCATAAACACTACTTAGGGCCAATTTGACTTAAGGCTATCTTACACTACATCCCAAACTAACCTACTACAATCTAGTCTACTAGTAAATTACACAAGCTAGGTATATCCTTCGATGGATAGTCCATCATCCGAGATAGCCTAGCTTCAAACAATCTACTTACAAATATGTATACTAAACCATCTTACTGGATAACCTCTCCTAGGAGTAAACACAAGCGTTCCTAGTTAACTTAATAACTTAGCTGGTGTACTTCAATGACTCTTTTCACTTAATCAAGCCTATTAGATTAATATCTAAAGCAAACAACATTCTCCTATTAGGGAGATTATTACAAACAGGTAAAACATAGCTAGCATTGCTTCATTTTCCTTTTTCTTAAAGACAACATTTATTCTTCCTATGCACAAATAGAAATACTTTACAAACAACATAGAAGTCTTAATAAAAGAATAGTAGAAAAATATCCCATACCTGTGAACGCTTTTCCCAAATTGAAGAAAGAGCTGCCTTTACTTCTAGCTCAGTCCAATTTCTAGTTTCTCCAGTTGATGATGATTTCCTCACAAGAATTCCCTTTTTCCACTCCCAAAATACAATAGATGAACTAACGTATTCCTTGGGTAGAATACGTTTTTGTAATGAGCCTAACCCAAACTGACTCAAAACACTTCAATTTGCTGCCTTTGTAATTTCGTCAAACAGTTGGTATTGCAAAGTCTTCACTTGCTGTTTTGGTTTTCAGATTGTTGTTGTTTGCTTGGAATGATGTCAAATGTGATCTGAAAATGCTGAAGATATGCTCAAGGAATATTGTCAAACACTTTGCACACAAGGTCTGATCTTGCTGATATGAATTTTCTGATTGTTTTGTTATGAGTTTGGATCCTACAAATGATGCTAGATTGACTAATAAAGTCTTAACAATGCTATGCCAACTATTTTCTACCTTTACATGCATATAAGTGACTGAAAATGTGCATCTACAACAACTAGGAATTAAGACAAAACACTTTGGATGCAATCTCAGATGGTATTTATGCACTTATAGCCAAGTATTTATGCACTTATAGCCAAGTGGCATTAATACAAACACTTGGTATGCAATATTATAATATTATTTATGCCAAAATGAGAACCTACAGCCAATTGACATTTTGTCAAACAATTGGCATGCAAACTAATATTCTGAATATGAATGCTATTAAAATGAACATTACATTGAACATATGGCATGCAACTTATTTCTTCTTATTGAAATGCCAACCTCACTACAATACTGATTTAGAAAAGATGAGCCAAGACCCTTAGCATTACAACATAAATTCTGAGTACAAAATGCACACCTACAGCAACAATCTTAGATGACTGAAATGTCAATGCAAACTACTCTAAAATGATGAAGAACCTGGAGTAAATGAGCGTCTATATCTGAAGAAGAAGTGGCAGCCTTCAACTTGAAAATTGGTGCCTTCTCCTAGCCAAATCGAATTCTTCTTGCAGCCGCCCCTATTCTAACTTGCAGCATTAGATATAAATTATTGGCAGCCTTAAACACCTAATAGCCACTAACTTCATCCCCAAAGCCTCTAGAGTGGTGTGCTTCAATCCCTCAATGAAATCGATGCACATTAGGAGTTGCATGAACAAAATCGTAGCTTCCAAGTCTGCAGATCGCCTTGGCTGAGGTAACTAATCAGAATATTTTATAATATCATAGCTGCCTCCAAAATGCCAAGCAATATTGTTACCAATCTGCAATTTGATCTCCAATCGAACTATCACAATTTTACTTCAATAAGCTGATGTGAAATCTCTATTCCCAAATTTGGTCGAAGGCCACAAAATTTGCAATGCAAACACAAGTTGAACTTCTAAAATGAAGCCCACAACTGGCAATAATCTTAGCTGATAGTTTCACAGCCTCAAAATTGCTCAACCAATGAGAGTTTCGTTTCCAAAGGTCCAATAGTGGTAGAAACCCTAACTGGCTCCTTCACCAATCAATCACATCAAAGCAAATAACAATTCCTTGATGCCTAGAAGCTTGGTTGACCCTTCTCTTTATACTTTTTCAATCCATCTTCAAGAAGCTTCTAGAAATAATATTATTTTATTTTTAGTGACTTTATGATATAATATTTTATTTAAGTCACTTTATTAAATTAATTAAATATAAGGTTACTTTATAATATTTGTTTATTTAATAACCTTACAAATAATTATTATTTATCTCCCTTATCACTCCCAATCCAACTGAGTCTAGGAAACCAACAGCCACAAGCAACATCAGGCAAAAATGGGGACATTACAGTTCTACTCCAAATGTAAACAACTCTCTTAGAAATATGAATACTACTGAATACTAATGACACTTGGAAATATGAAAATAGACTATATTAATTGTCACTTAGAAATCTGTTGAATGACTGTAGATAATGTCACTTAGAAAATATGAAGATTGTTTGTAGATAATACTACTTAGAAATATATGCATACGACAACATCATAGACTGGTAATCCTAAATTGGGAGTGAATGTAGAATACATGTGAGTGAATTTTGCTTGCATACAATGAATAATAATGGAATGATATCTTTGAATGAGGGTGAATGCTAAACAATGAGTGAATGCGTATGAGTGAATTCTCAACAAAAGGTAAGTGAATGAATGTCACCAATGAAGAATGAGGCGACTATTTATAGAACCCTAGCCCAACAATTTCCTTCTCTGATGGCATGTGGTTTGCCACCGCAGAAATATGAAATATTCAACCCAGTATGTGGCGCAATTTCTCTCCCTTACTCAGTTTTAACATGGTGAGTTGGCCTTCATTTTATGCCAGCATTGGAAAGACAATTTCAAAGGCACATGGTGAAATTGTGCCAATTGACACCTATAGGAACATTTATTAGATGTGGTGCTAGTTCTTCAGAAATGGTGGATTTAGGAGATATTAGAGAAATGGTCCATGTTAAAATGTATACACCTTGCCTCTTTTCCAGGCTGCGTTGGATTTGATCAATGCCAAGGGCTTTGTCCAAGACATTTTAACTCCTGCGTGCATATTACCAAGCCTGACTTCTTCAAGTGCTGCTTTTATTAATTCCAATTCAAATGGTCAATGCTTTAGGAAATAATTCGATTTCCATGGTTTGTAATATAAATATTTAATTGATTTGGAAATAATTCAATTTCCATAGAAGAATAGAAAATATCAATTATATATTTTATTATATATATATATATATATATTTATAGTTTTAAATATATTAAACATATATATATATATGTTCTAATATATATATATATTTTAATATATAATCACACACACACACATATATATATTTAACAAATATATATATCGTGAGCCAGTTAGCATACATCCAATATATATATATATATATATATATATATATATATATATATATATGCAAATTCAGGAGGCAATAACAATGGTAATATTATTAATATCCACATAATATAGGATGTGTGCATATATATATATATATGTATATACCTCTATGTACACATATGTGTAGGTATACCATATCGATGCATTCGTATGAGCATATACATTTGCCAACGTATGTTTGTATCACTATGCATATCTCTATGGATACGCTTATATACTACATATATGCATATATGTACACATCTGTTTCACTTACATCCATTTACGTTACCATCATAATGATCGTAATATCACAAGTCAGGTACATAGATAAACATCACTCATAAAAGCATACAAAAGTAGACAGAACTCCTAATGCAAACATACAAGCTACGGATAACTTACACAAACTGACTCAGTTCACTCAATCTAAGGTGACGCGTGTGTATGCTCAGAGAGTTTACTTTATTGGTTACTCGACCAAGCTCCTCTCTCGAGTGATACTTCCCCTCCCCCAGAGCAATGGTTCATATACCTGCATCCATTGACACATGGTTTCAGAAGTCATATGTTCATAATATAAGCAGTATACATAAACATTTCAAAAGTTAGAATATTCACAACTCAATAACCATCCATTCTCCTTTATGTAGTATTTCACTATGAATAACATAACTGAGATAACATTCCAATGAAAACAACATCAAGTGAGATAACATTCATATTGAAAACAAGGTACAAGCATCATTAATTCATCTCCAAAACTCATATTAGATTCACATTTACCCTATCTAGTAATAGTAAATAGTAACTTCACAATTTGGGATGTAGCACCTTGATTTTCCAGAAAATCCACTTCCTTGTTCAATTCTCTAAAAGTGTGTGTTAGGGTATACTCCAATTTATTGAAGGGGGGTCAAATCGTATCCACTCAGATAGTTTACTTTATTGGTTACCCGACCAAGCTCCTCTCCCGAGTGATACTTCCGCTCCCCCTAGAGCAATGGTTCATATACCTGCATCCACTGACACATGCTTTCGGGAGTCATATGTTCATAATATAAGCAGTATACATAAACATTTCAAAAGTTAGAATATTCACAACTCAATAAGCATCTATTCTCCTTTATGCAGTATTTCACCATGAATAACATTAAGTGAGATAACATTAAATGAAAACAACATCAAGTGAGATAACATTCAAATTGAAAACAAGGTACAAACCTCATTAACTCATCTCTAGAATTCATATTAGATTCACATTTACTTCACAATTTGGGATGTAACACCTTGATTTTCTAGAAAATCCACTTCCTTGTTCAATTCTCTAAAAGTGTTTATTAGGGCATACTCCAATTTATTGAAGGGGGGTCAAATCATATTCACCCCTTTCTGGAGCTTCCAAATCGAAATATTTTTCTTCTTAACAACATTAATACATATCATTGAGTCACCCTTGACTTCTAGTACCTTGAAATTATTCAATTCACATAATTGTAGTCCCTCATAAAGTTCTTTCAATTTGGCTTCATTATTTGTTCCATGTTTGAGCTTCATAGATACATTCCATATGAGGATTCCCACCTCATTCTTGATGATGCATCCTACACCTAAGACCCCGAGATTGCTTGTTGAGGCTCCATTGGAATTAAGTTTCGGTTTTGAGATGGGACTTTTAAATCAGGCCAATTTTTCATCATCTTGTCATCCCAATTTGAGAATGATGATCTTCCCCTATCTCAAATTTTGACATTATGTAATTTACTTATGGAAAGTTCCATCTTTTGGAGAACTTGCAATAAGAAACAATCTAAATCTTTGAATATTCTCCTATTGCGCTCCTGCCAAATGTGCCAGATGAGCATTGATGGGTTGAGAATCCAGAGAGTAGCCCAAAGCGCATTATTGTGAATGTGTAGCCACTTGAGAAATTTTTTGGATATATCCAATTGATGAGCACTATTAGCAAGAAAACTAGGGAAACATAGATCAGAGTTTTGAGCCCCAAGCACTTTCTGAGTGTTGTAGTTTATACCTCAAACTCTATCATATAAAGGGAGTATTGGTTTGATTTGGACAAAAGGTTGAATAATTAACTATATATAACAAAATGTTAGACAACACAATGTAGTTATAATTCGAGTATCATTATATTATTTATCTAATACATTCATATCTCTTTATATCTCCTTTTACATCATATATACATTTATCATATATCTTCCCCTATACATTGTATTTCTTCTTTGTTCTTCTTACATATATTCTCTCATACATATACTGTCTTACATATAATCTGTCATGTCCCCGTTTTAGCTGACACTGTTTGTCGAGGAGTTAGCCTATTATTTCTATCCTTGTAGGCTGACAGGGTGTGCAGAGGATCATCTGGGGCAGTTGCTCAGTGTTTGGTAGCTCCAGTTTTGCAGTTGTGTCAGGTTGGGCCTTCGTAGAATCTTCCAGAGTGTTTTTTTCAGTAACTTTCTATTTTTAGAAAGTTAGGTCAGGCAGAAGCTGCTATTTCGGGCAGGGCACCTGGTTCAACTATTCAGCTCAGAATCGACCCAGTTCAGCAGTTTGATGATCAGACGGAGAAATAAGGAGTATTTAATGATTTATTAAATATTTAATATTTTGACTTTATATTAAAGTCACTTTATTGAAATATTGAAATATTTAATTAAATTGGCCTATTATAAAGTATTTATTATACTTTATAATAAAATATTAAATTTTGACTTAATGAATATTATTTATTCATTAAAATAAGATGCCATTTAATTATTAAATATTTCTCCTAAGTGTAAAGGCGAATTAAATCATTTATTAAATGATTATTTTAAAAGGGAGCTTTGGGTCGAATTTTCACAAGGAGATATATATTCATTCAAAGACAAATCGAAGGATTATGAAATGTTATTCTAATTTGTCTTTTGCTCTGAGCATCGGAGTTTGCAAACCCTAGGGTTTCTGGCAGACGATCGTTTCTGGAGAACGAAAACTCTTCAGAGATCAGGCAGACTGAGGCTGTGCAATACCAGCTGAAGCTTGCGCTTGGTGATTTCACACAGGGATCACAGACTGAGCTTATTTATTGATTTTAGCAGAGTTTCACAGAGGTAATCATCAGACAGATAAGGCGACTTCATCAGAGGACTTATTCAGAGGTCTGGCATTGTTTTCTTGGAAGCCGTACCATATTATTGCTTGCTGTACCAGGCCGTACCAGTCAGCAAAAGGGCCGTACTTTTTCATGGTCTCTGGAGAAAACGTCTTCTTTCATCAGAGTTGGTGATTGGATCTAGGGCGCTTGGGATTATTGAAGAGTTTGCATTGTTTTTCGAGCCTGAAGATTCCTTCAATCTTTCTGGCTGTACCATCATTAATTACAGCAGCCGCCATTAAAGAGAAACCAGGTTTTTTCAATAAATTTATTGTATCTCTTTCAGATCCCCGTATTTATTATTGTATATGCTCTGGAAGTGATAATAAATGATGCGCCTACCTTTAAAGAGCAAGATTTGAGTTATTTCTATGCACATTTATTTTTTATGAATTTTCTAGCAATTATTTAGAAAAATCGCAGCTTTCTTGATTTTCTCAAAAACCTCAAAAACACAAAAAACCAAAAATTGCAAAAACAACGAAATATCAGTTAGGGTTTTGAATCGAGAACCATCAAGGTTCTGACAGTGGTATCAGAGCACAGATCTCCTGCCATCCTGTGCTTTTTCAGTGCTTTTTCAGTATTCAGTGCTTTTCTGGTTGCCTTTTATGAGCCAAGATATTATTCAGTATACTAGAGGTGTAGGGACAGGCAAAGACGAGGATTGGACAGGTCCACCCATCCCCGAAGGTCAGACGATATCAGGAGTACTTGGTATTCACAGATCCAGTTCTGACGGCAGTGAAAACAGTGTAGCAACCCTAATGGCAGAACGTGAGACTTCCTCAGAGACTCGCAGGGATCCAGGGAAGGCGCATGCAGAGGGTGATATTACTGATGAGGAGTTTAGACGGAGACATGATAATATGATGGACATGATGTCTCAGTTGATGGGTACCATTAGACAGTACACACCCACACAGCCTCATTACATACAGATTGGTCAGACGAGCGGGACTGCACCAGTGGATCAGCCATTAGCATCAGCACCTCGACAGCCGTCTCCGATCTATCAGGAGCGTAGGCCAGGTCAGCCTACTTTCTTACCTAGGGAGACTCCACCACAGACTCCAGGGGCAGAGCATCAGGGGCAGCATCAGGAGTTTCAGCCACACAATGGCATGTCCGTGGCAGACTTGACGAGATTTCATGGTGAGTACATGTCACTAGCACCTGAGATCCGGCAGGCACTTACATTCCATGAGTTTATAGATGTTTATAAACCCAGAGGAGGAGGCAGATTTGACCGCAGACCCCCACAGCATCAGCAGCCGCAGCCACAGGTGAATAGGGATTTGCAGTATGCGGTGAGCAAGATTACATTGCCATATTTTGATGGGTCTGAAAAGACATCAGCGAGGTCTTGGGTCCAGAAATTGGACAATTACTTGTCACTTAGGCCTATGCAGGAGGATGAGGCAATTAAATTTGCTACTTTACATCTTGACGGAGTAGCACATGATTGGTGGCACCATGGCATGTATACGCTAGGCCATCATGCGGTCAATACCTATCAGGAGTTCACCAGCAGACTGATAGAGAGATTTGATAAGAAGGATCCGGAACTGTATTTCAGAGAGTTGGCTCAGCTCAGACAGACAGGTAGTTTGGATTCATACATTGGTGAGTTTCAGAAAGTGGCAGTCATGGTCACAGGGATTTCAGAACGGAGACTCATCATACTCTTCGTTGAGGGTTTGACAGAACCCATGAGAGGTTGGGTTAAGGCTTTTGACCCTCCTACACTTCAGGAGGCGATGCGGAAGGCAAGGAGTATGGAGCTTGCTGCTCCGAAGAAACAATTTCCGCCTAAAACAAATAACTTGCCTGTCGAGGAGAGTCATACACCAGTTGCAGAACCAAAAAGGAAACCAGTTGCAAGAATTGATGATGCAACTCGGGAGGAATGCAGGAAGAAACAACTTTGTTATTGGTGCAAAGCACCCTACAGCAAGGAGCACGATTGTCCTTTGAGACCGAAGGGCAGAGCCAACCGCGCCATGTGGGTTTACTATGACGATGACGAGTCTGATGATTCAGACCAGCAGGTTGTTTCAGAACATGCAGAGGCCGGGAATGCCTCTACGGAGTTTGGGCCCGATGCCAACTTATCCCCGTTGGTATTATCTACTAGTGTACGGGATGACTCATTCAGGTTTAGGGGATTAGTGGAAGGACAGCGATGTATTGCTATGCTCGACACTGGAGCCACACACAATTTCATTGATGAGAGCTTCGTCAGCAGATGTAGACTCCAGACAGAGGATTTCGCTGGATTCAGAGTTCGGGTGGCAGATGGATATACACTCACTTGCACTCGACGGATTTGTAATCTCACTCTCATGCTGAATGATTATGAGTTGCAGGCAGATTTTTATGTTGTCAACTTAGGAGGGATGGATTTAGTGTTGGGTATGAGATGGCTGCAGGACATCAGTGTGTTCACCCTCAACTTGCCTAAAATGGAGATGAGATTTGAGGTACAGGGCAAGAAATATGTGTTGAGGGGTATTACAGATGGCAGCCTTCGTTCTATCTCTCTCGTTAGTGGGAAGAGCGGGAAGGTAGAGGAGGATTTTGTGCAGACCAGGCATGGTTATGCTCAGTACCCCGGGGGTTCTGAGACAGTCGTTTGGGATCAGCTTAGTGGTTTGGGTCCGTTTGTGACCAATCCATTGTTTGAGATGAATGTTATATCTTCATATGACAATCCACTCTTTGAGTTTGATATGGGTCACCCACCTGATCCTGGTCTTGAGCAGAGTGATGATAGCATTTGGGATCCTACTTGTGCACTGGGATTTCAAACTCAGCTCACGGAGGAGTATCACAGTGTGTATATGGTGCAGAGTGCATATAGCTTCGTGATTAATCCACATGTACACAAGTTGTTTCAGGTGCACAGTTCTAGCATGCACGTGCTTGATATGTTGGATGATAGTATATCTCGTGCAGTTTTAGGGGGTAAGTGTTGCTTGCAGTTTGACTTGCCTCCTGCTGAGTTTCTTGATCCTATGCCGGACCGTACTGAGGTTAATAGGGAATGGTATTCCATTCTTGCTGATCAGTTGTGGGAGTTACCGGAGTCAGTTGTTGCCAGCAGGAACATTGTTCGGTACTATCCTTGGGATCCAGGTGGTGCAGTGCAGCTGTATTTGCAGAGATTGCTTGAGGACAAGCAATTTCAGGGAGGGCGGACTGTCATGTCCCCGTTTTAGCTGACACTGTTTGTCGAGGAGTTAGCCTATTATTTCGATCCTTGTAGGCTGACAGGGTGTGCAGAGGATCATCTGGGGCAGTTGCTCAGTGTTTGGTAGCTCCAATTTTGCAGTTGTGTCAGGTTGGGCCTTCGCAGAATCTTCCAGAGTGTTTTTTTCAGGAACTTTCTATTTTTAGAAAGTTAGGTTAGGCAGAAGCTGCTATTTCGGGCAGGGCACCTGGTTCAACTATTCAGCTCAGAATCGACCCAGTTCAGCAGTTTGATGATCAGACGGAGAAATAAGGAGTATTTAATGATTTATTAAATATTAAATATTTTGACTTTATATTAAAGTCACTTTATTGAAATATTGAAATATTTAATTAAATTGGCCTATTATAAAGTATTTATTATACTTTATAATAAAATATTAAATTTTGACTTAATGAATATTATTTATTCATTAAAATAAGACGCCATTTAATTATTAAATATTTCTCCTAAGTGTAAAGGCGAATTAAATCATTTATTAAATGATTATTTTAAAAGGGAGCTTTGGGTCAAATTTTCACAAGGAGATATATATTCATTCAAAGACAAATCGAAGGATTATGAAATGTTATTCTAATTTGTCTTTTGCTCTGAGCATCGGAGTTTGCAAACCCTAGGGTTTCTGGCAGACGATCGTTTTTGGAGAACGAAAACTCTTCAGAGATCAGGCAGACTAAGGCTGTGCAATACCAGCTGAAGCTTGCGCTTGGTGATTTCACACAGGGATCACAGACTGAGCTTATTTATTGATTTTAGCAGAGTTTCATAGAGGTAATCATCAGACAGATAAGGCGACTTCATCAGAGGACTTATTCAGAGGTCTGGCATTGTTTTCTTGGAAGCCGTACCATATTATTGCTTGCTGTACCAGGCCGTACCAGTCAGCAAAAGGGCCGTACTTTTCATGGTCTCTGGAGAAAACGTCTTCTTTCATCAGAGTTGGTGATTGGATCTAGGGCGCTTGGGATTATTGAAGAGTTTGCATTGTTTTTCGAGCCTGAAGATTCCTTCAATCTTTCTGGCCATACCATTATTAATTACAGCAGCCGCCATTAAAGAGAAACCAGGTTTTTTCAATAAATTTATTGTATCTCTTTCAGATCCCCGTATTTATTATTGTATATGCTCTGGAAGTGATAATAAATGATGCGCCTACCTTTAAAGAGCAAGATTTGAGTTATTTCTATGCACATTTATTTTTTATGAATTTTCTAGCAATTATTTAGAAAAATCGCAGCTTTCTTGATTTTCTCAAAAACCTCAAAAACACAAAAAACCAAAAATTGCAAAAACAACGAAATATCAGTTAGGGTTTTGAATTGAGAACCATCAGGGTTCTGACATAATCTCATACATATATTCTTGTACATATATATTCTTACTTTTCTATTCATATCTTTTCCTATACATATATCTATGGGATGGGACATGACCCATCTATCCTACCCCTACCCTTGATGGTATCCTTTGAATCTTATGGTCCGCGAGCTCTTTGTGGAAAATGCGGTAGGATTTGCTCGATGGTGTCTGAAATGTTGCTCTTTCCTACCAACATCATCCCCCCTTTTCATTCTCCATCCCCTTGGTGCCTAACCCCCTCTCATAGGGTAGACGCCAAGAGGACAGTTCTGCAACTTTTCATATCTTCCTTATTTTCCTTTGTTTTTCTGTGTCCGATTTAAAATTAAAATTAAAATTATTGGTATTACTGATGTTTATACAACCTAACCAGGGTCCCAGGCCTTGGCAACGGAACTGTTGTGACCTTTTTCACACATCGCCCCATTCAAGATGGGGACCCCTAATTTTTGCTCCATTCTGGTCGTTTTGGCTTTGGTTTTTGGTCTCTCTCTCTGTCTGTCTCTTTTCTGATGGTCTACTTTCTGGGGACGTTCCCGTCTGCAAGCTTCAACATGAATTTGGCCAAGTCTGAAATTAGGGTTTGAGTCTTTCCAACCAATTTGAGGTCAAATGAGGTGAATAACTTGAAACTTGAGCTTAACGTTCTTGTCAGTATGCTTCCAGCAAGCTCTCAGCAAAAATTTATTAGATTCTGAGGTACTTACTATTTTTAGTAAGTGTGAAATTCAGGGCAATTTGCCAGCTATTTTGAGATTCCGATCATCACACTGCATTCAGAGTATATCAGACTGCTTGCATGCCAAATTTGAGCGAAAACAGACGACTTACTATTTTAGCGCACCATCTCCGCACTTAATTTCAGGGTCCAGATGCGTAGATTTTGTATTTGCATAAACCGATATTCCTTCCGGGTTTTTCAGACCCGCGACATATAAAATGCAAGCTCTGCACTGAATTCCAGCTTCCTGCGTACATTTTCGGTGTGGCCTGCATGTCGTATGGTATTGCCCGCGATTCCCGGGACATGGGTTTTTCGGTGCTTTCAAGCGATGGTGTGATGCAAACAAGGATTCTCACTGCTAAGCGAACTTACATTTTAGTGTGTGTCCTCAAGAATCACAATTCAAATAGTCAGATTCACTTAACCGACGTGAATGCCACGTAAAACTAAGGCAAACGGAGATCTTTTGATACCATGCAATGCAAATTAGGTTTCCAGCTCGAGCCTAAAAATAGGCATCAAAAGTCAAAATCTCTAAAACCGATGTAAACCATCACATCGCCGCCAGTTAATCATTTCGTGAAATTTCAGGTCAAACGGAGCACTTACTATTTATAGTAAGTCAATTTGGAAACATGCTAAAAATAGTAAATCAGCTGCATGCGTCGATGCCGGCAGTAAGGTCACGTGGTGAGGAGCGCCTCATTCAAATTTCATTCAAATCGGAGCTGTGGAGGTACCAGAAACGAGAGGTTACTATAAATAGCAAAGCACTTCTCAAAATGTGCTATTTTTAGTAAGTCAGCTCAAAATGGTAATGTCAACAGGCTAACCAGGTCATGAAGGTCCAGTGGTCAAAATTTCAAGGCAATCTGAGCTTTCGAAGTTTGAGAATCAGAGGATTTACTATAAATAGCAGGGGCATGAACGCTGGCAAAAGATGATGAAAATTTGTCTAAGTCTAGAGCTTCATCCAGTTGACATAGGGAAATGCGCCCATCCCAGCTGGAGGCATAAAAAAATTCAAAGTGATGCAAGTTCGTCCTGCTCTGGGGTCAAAATGCGCCCAAAGCACAACTGGTCAAAGAAAAGTCAAAGTGTTCATCCACCTCCAGGGGCAAAATGAGCCCAAACTTGAAGAGGAAAAAGTTGAAAATTTTCTAAGTCTGAGACCTCGTCCTTCACCAGGGGTAAAATGCGCCCACAAGCAAGCTGGAGACATTCAAAAAATTTCTAAGTATAAAAATCCACCTCCCTATGCTAAATGCGCCCACCTCTCAAAAGGGTCAAAGAAGTCAACAAACTTCATCCACCTTACCCAGCAAAATGCGCCCAAGTTGAGAGAGTTGATGG
Source organism: Sequoia sempervirens (assembly GCA_007258455.2). Classification (NCBI taxonomy): domain Eukaryota; kingdom Viridiplantae; phylum Streptophyta; class Pinopsida; order Cupressales; family Cupressaceae; genus Sequoia; species Sequoia sempervirens. Next base: position 11,179 of record VDFB02078718.1, on the reverse strand, counting down.
CAAAATTTTCTAAGGCATGGAGATATCCTTCTCACCCCCCAAAATGCGCCCATCCTGCAGCTAGGATGAAATGCGCCCAAAAGCAAATGGGTCAAAAGGAAGTCAAACAACTCTCATCCACCTCATGTAGCAAATGCGCCCAAGTTCAAGAGGGTCAAAGCAAAGTCAACTTTTTTTTATCCTCCTACATGGGCAAAATGCGCCCAAAAGCTGCCATGTGAAGACAAAATCTAGGAAGCTGAAGAGTCACTTGTTGAAGGCGTTGAATGTTTTCATCCTCCTCCACATAAGAAATGCGCCCAAAGCATGGCAAGTGAAGACAAAATAAGGAAGGCAAGGTGGCGTTGCATGTGTTTCATCCACCTCCCTATGCTAAATGCGCCCATGCAGCTAAGGAGTCAACAAGTCAACAAACTCATCCTCCTCTCACCTCAAAATGCGCCCATCCTCTTCCCTATGCTAAATGCGCCCATGTTGAGGAGTTAAAAGGTAAGTGGATGGAGTAAAAGGTGGTAAATAAAGTGAAAGACACTTCATGGCGTGGTAAACACAAGGCAAATGATAGGCGTTTTCCTCTCAAAGTGCTAAATGCGCCTATGTTGAAGGGAGTTATAAGGTGTTAGAAATATTTTCTAAGGCGTTGAAATGTTTGAGGGTGGTGAGTGAAATTAATGTGCTAGGCGTTAGAGAATAAAATGCCTAAGTGTTGGAAAATGGTGCCAAGTGAAAAAAAAAATGCTAGGCATATCCTCTTGCTCATGCTATTTGCGCCTAGGATGAAATGTAGGATGATGTGATATGAAACTTTTTTTTCTAAAGGGCGTTGGAGCTTCAAGTGAAAGTATTTTCTAAGTGTGGAGTTAAATACAAAATGGTGAGTGAGAAATCAAGTGTGCCAGGCATGAATAAAATTTTTCTAAAGGAAAGTTGATAAAATTTCCAATGCTGGCGAATGGGCAAAAAAAAATTTCTAAGGCAAATTCTCAGAAATGCTAAGTGATCAAAAAAAAAATTTCTAAGGCACAAATATTTTCTCCCTTAGAAAAGTGCCTAAGTCTGGAGAGGCGATGGAATTTTTTCTTGAAGCACAGATGAGTCGCCTGAGGTGAAGTCGGTGAATGCCAGCTCCATGGGCAGATAAAAATTTTCTCAAGTCAGAACAACACAGGATATTCACAGATGTGAAGAATGAATTTAAATTTCACAGGGAAATAATTTTCTAAGGTTCAAAATTGGAAAATAAAATGAACCCGTTCGTTGGGTACCCATGAATTCGATGCGTTCTGGAGGAAATTTTCTTCTGGGTATCGAAGTTTATCGATGAGGAGTTGATTTTAAGGTCTTCCACAGCTTGTCGAGGATTTTGGGATGAAGATGTTAAATGGGCACCAGGTTGATGAATTTCCTAAGGGAAATTTTAAAATTTCTAAGGCAAAATGAAGAAAAAGTGGTTTTCAAGGTAAAATCCTCCGGACGATGAATTTGAAAGGAACTGCCTAGGTGATTTTGCTCGAATTCTTCGTGAAGATAGTTTTCTGGAGTCGGAGATGAATAAAATCAAAGTTGTCTGAGCTCCAGCAGGTGAAATGAGTTTCTCAAAGATGATACGCCCTTGAAGAAGATGGATTGAAAATTTGGCTAAGGCATGAAGAATCATGAAGAAGGCAGAGGTTGGCTAGTAGTTGGCAATGAGCGCTTGAAAGTTGAGGCGTGAGAATCAGGTAAGTAAGTTAAAATTTATATTATGAAATGTTCTGATGCCCTTCTCCTTGCTTGTTTTGCAGGAGGAACGTCGAGGCCAAGCGTTGATGATTTAAGTGATTCATGATGATATTACAACTTTCAGAGGAAGATGAAGATACGAGTTTCAATCTCGAAGGAGGAAAATTTGCAAGAAAATGGCTAAGTGTTGAAGAAACATTTTCAAGACTCAAGTAATCAAGGTGAAGACCCTCAAGTGGAAGAAATCAAAGGACAACGCCAAGAAAGAAGATCGAGAACAGTGTGAACGCGTCTACAAATGGAATCTTCTAGAAGGATGATGATGGACATTATGGCGCATTTATTACCCCACTCTCCTTTGTGGCGGTTTTTAGGGCAATATTGTTTAGGGCTGAGGTGGCACGATTCTGGCCACTCTATTAATTGTAACCCTAGCCGTCTTTTGGGACTTGGCTAGCTATATAAAGGGGGAGTCCCCCTCATTTGAAAATCATCAGATTAGAATTAGATAGTAGACAGTAGACATTGAGAGAGTATTAGCATTAGAATTAGATAGTGTAGCATTGTAGAGCATTTTTGCATAATTTGGAGAAGAGAGAAAGTTTTCCCTTTGAAAACTTTTGAAGAGATTGTTGTGTAACACATTTTATGATAATAGATCTTTTCATTGATGATGGAATTCGCCTTGTCATGAAATGCTAGCAAGGTTTCTTCTTCCTTTCGTATCCAAGTAGATTAGATTCATGCAAGTAGCTTACTTCAGTGTGTGGTGTTTCATTGAGATAGCTTCGCTTATTCATACCACTAGCTTGTTGATGATAAGTTCGCCTTATGGTCGACCGAGATTATTTTGTGTTTAACTTCGGTTGTGGTTTACATACTTATATGCTACAAGCTCATGGTGTATGTATGTTAAATTATAATTTGAACATCTTTTGCTATTTCCCTTGAAGATTGCACCGATTTTACTGAGGCTGTCCGACGGAGGCTAGGTGAAATCCGGTTGAAGTCTATTGAAACAAAGCTCCACATATCCTGCATTTAGAATAGAACATAAACTTCTTAGGCCCTACACCCTTTTAAATTCAGTTCATTTCCGATTAGAATTAGGAAACTTGCGCTCACCTGCCAAATCATTTGAATTACACGAAAGCCCTTTGTCTGCTGTTTGTTGTTAGCCATCGAACAATTGTGTAAGTCCCCTTGAAAATACCAGCAATATCACATCAAGCCAAACTGAGCCTATTCGCACTTAAGGAACCTTGGAGTTGAAAGCATGATCTTACTCGCAATCTTAGCATGCTGAATACTTTGTTCAAGAGAGGATAGAGCGTCCGTTGGGAGACTTTATTCTGTGTTGGTACGGTCTCAAAAACCACGTCAACAGGAACCAATGCTAGCAAGAAAACTGGGGAAACACAAATTGAAGCTCTGGGTCCCAAGTACTTTTTGATTGTTGTAGTTTATACCCCCAACCCAGTCATATAAAGGGAGTAATGGTTTGATTTGGACAGAAGATTGACTAATTAACTATTTATAACAAAATGTCAGACAACACAATGTAGATAGAATTCTGGTATCATTATATTATTTATCTAATGGAGTACATTCATATCTCCTAATATCTCCTTTTACATCATATATATATTTATCATATATCTTCCATCATTTTGAAGTACTTGTTGCATACATTTATCTAGAGCCGAATCTGTCTAATTCACCCTGTTATCTGCCGGAGCATATTATATTACAGCTGAATGTGTATGTGCAGGTGACACATTCAGTGGGAGCCAAGTGTCTCACTTGCTCCTGTTTTCTCATCTGCTGGAAATATGTCAGGTGGTCCAGAGTCCAGACCAACCAAAGGCTTCTTGACTTCAACTTGTCTGCTTTGAATCCTGCACAATCTTTGTCATGTTTTTCTTGTCTTTAGAGTGAGTGGAAATATTTTGAGTTCTTTAACTGTCTTTGGTCACTTCAGAACATACATATGATTTTAGTCTCTTTGGAGTGCTCTTTAAGAGTTTCTAAATATATTTTCCTCAATGTAAGTTGGCGCACTGATGTGTAGAGTTATGCTAGCTACTTTAGGTAGAAATATTCTTTTTAGTTGCAGTAAACTCTTAACTAATTCTGAAGATGATGGTCACAAACATGCTATAATTGGAAATTTTAGGAATATTGTTGGGGTATTTGTCAATACTAATGCTGAATTTTTTGCCAATCTTTCAGGTCATCTGTATTGAAGAAGATGATTTATCTGGATCGGATGATAATCGTTCAGAGGAGGAAGTCAAGGACAATGAATCTGATTGGATAGAAACCAATGATTCAAGCCTTACAAGAAGACTGCCAAATATGAATCGAAGAAGGGGTCAAGATTTGAAGGCACGAGGTTGTATAATTTATCCATTTTTCTATGGAGACATTCGTACGCTTATAATAATTACAGTGAATCTCTAAATGAGGCCACCTTGATTGATCTATTGTTATGAGCAGGGGGTACCATGGAGTTGTCTTTATTGGAAGGAGAGGGAAAGTCACTGAGAATTCTTGGGTTTAATCAAAAGCAACGGGCAACATTTTTGCAAATATTGATGATGTATAGTTAGTTTTTACACTCCAATTTCTGTTTTCAGCACATTATTGGATTATTAAGCTCTTTGTTTGATGCTATTTTCTTCTTCTTTTCTCATCTTCCCATTGCAAATTTTTGTTGGGAGAATGGTCATGATTTATAACAAATCACGAGTTATATTTTTAGGCTAGTACTTTTATCTAATTCATTTGCTATTCGTAGGTTTGGTCTGGGAGATTTCAGCTGGAGCAAGTTTATATCTCGAATGAAAAAAAAGACTCCCCAAGAGATTAAGAAGTATATACTGTCATATCTAAAAAGAATGTCAGAGCTTTTTAACAATAAAAAATCAAAAACCTTATCTTAACATGTTTGGTGACTCTTTTCCACAGTTATGCAACTCTTTTCCTCATTCACATTGTTGAGGGTATAAATGACTTGCCAACATTTTCTGGTAAGATTTATTTTTAAATGCAGCAATTCTTTTGGTGTCTTATTTGAGAAAATGAAAGCTATAAATTGTGTTTTGAATGTTATGCTTCAGATGGTGTACCAAAGGAAGGTTTACAGGTACAGGAGGTTCTTGTTCGCCTTGCACTACTAAGTTTAATTAAAGACAAGGTATTCTCACATATCATTTTTTTTGCAAAATCATTGAACATGAATTATATCAAAAAAGTGAAATCAAGTCATTGGCTATGAGTATAAAACAGTACTTCGAATTTTCCTGTACCCTGAGATTCGAAAATTAGCTCAAAAGAAAATTGTATTTTGTTGTTTTGAATTGTAAAAAGGCCTTCAACATTCAACCAAGGTACTTGTAATTCTAGAGGTTATATGTTATTTGCATCTTATATCTCTCTATTTGTAAGAACCCTGGTGGTTCTCGACCCCGAAACCCTGACTGAAAGTCTGTTTTTTGCAATTTTTGTGTTTTTCTGTGTTTTTGTGATTTTTTTGTAATAATGCAAGAAGCTGCGATTTTCTAAATAATTGCTTGAAAATTCATAAAAAATTCTAAATGCATGAAATAAGCTCAAAATTGTTCTGAGAACTAAGGCGCATCTATTTATTCAATTTTCCAGAGCCTTTACAATAGATAAAGATGAACAATGAATAAAATATTATTTATTTCTAAGAAACCTGATGGCGGCTGCAGCAGCAATAAAGAATGAAGAATATTGTACGGCTAGCATGCAACTCCAGCACAGAACTTCCAGAAATCTCTAGAAGACCAAGGCGCCCAGTATACAACTGCCAGATGCTGAAGACCCAAGGCGTTTTCCTCTTGAAATGAAAAGTACGGCCTTTTTGCAGAAATGTACGGCCTGGTACAGCAGCACAATAAATGCAGTACGGCTCAAGATAATAAATGCCAGATCTCTGAAAAGATGTCTCTGATAAAGTCGCCTTTATTGACTGATAATAATCTCTGCTAACTTTGAATGTGTCATGTCCCCTTCTCAGTGACATCTCTCGGAGTACAGGATTAGCCTATCATAGGACCCTCGTAGGCTGATAGACTGGATAGAGGGTCACTTTGGAGCTTGGCTCAGCTTCAGTTGGCAGAGTTGATCAGTAGGCTTTCGTTTGGGCTCGATCGGAGACTTCTTGCAGAAGTTGCTATTTTTAGCAGTTCCTGGCAGGCAGCGTGGGACCCCTGCTATTTTTAGCAGTATGGCTTTGGCAGCCAGTTTCAGAGTCACTTCGTTCACTGCACGGATCAAATACTCCGGGATGAGTAACGAGAGAAATATTAATATTTAATTGTATTAATTAAATATTAATTAATTGAAGATTATAATATAAAGTTATAATATTAAATTATAACTTAAGTGATTCTGCTTGAGGGGGTCACCATCATCAGAGAGGGGGCCAAATTGACATTTAAAATTATATTAAAATATTTGGCTGAGAACTATGGAAATAATAAAATAATGAAAAGTGCGAATTTTTAATGAAAACCCCATGATATTTTGAGGTTATGGATGATTGATTGACACTTTGATCTGAACACCTTGGGAACGGGCCATCTCCTTACTCCAAGCACCGCAGGTGTGAAATAACACTTGATTTATTGCAACAGAGGTTTCTTCATCCAGAGGAAATCATTGATCTTCAGAGAATATTTGTTTACAGAGTTTCAGAGTAGTTTTGCATCCAGAAGACATTCATTCATTAGGCGCACCTTTTAGAGAGATATGGAGAAACTTGAAGAAGCCGTACAAACTTAATATTTGCTGCTGACAGCCGTACTGTCCTTCACCAGGCCGTACTTTCCAGAAAAGTGGCGTATTTTCTTCTAAGGTCAAAACGCCTATCTTGTGTTCAGTCTGCCATTACCTTTTTAGGCGCCTACATACCAAGCACTGTTCTGGACCAACAGAAGGAGGAAAAAGGTGGATTTGCTGCAGCCGTACCAGATCTGAATGCTTTCAGCCTGCTGCATTTACCAGGTTCATTTATATTAAAAAAATATTATTTCTCCTGTTGCATGTTATTGGATCTCAGTGTAACAAGTCCAGAAGTTTTAAATAATAGACTGGCATTGATAGTTGCAATATATTTTGCTATTCTTGGAGCTATTAGTTTGTATTTAGATTTTCAATCATTTCTTTGCAAAAATCGCATTCTTCATTTATTGTTCAAAACCTCAAAAAATGTCAAAAAAAATCAAAAATTGCAAAAACAAACCAAAACTCATTCAGAATTAGAATCAGGGGAAACTAGGGTTTCTACAGAATGAATAACTCAATGAAATCAATCTGTAACTCCTGAATGAAGTCACCCAGATGCAAGCTTCAACTGGTATTTCACAGCCTCAGTCTGCCAAATCTCTGAAGAGGTATCGTTCTCCAGAAACGCTTCGTCTGCCAGAAACCCTAGGGTTTGCAAACTCCAATGCTCAGAGCAAAAAGACAAAAGTTGAATAGCATAACATAATGGTTCGATTTTGTCTTTCCTGAATATATATCTCCTTCTTGAAAATTCGACCCAAAGCTTTTTTTTTTTTAATAATCATTTAATAAAATGATCAAATTCGCCTTTTAGACTTAGGAGAATTAATAATAATTAAATGACGTCTCAATTAATGAATAATAATTATTCATTTTGTCAAAATATATCACTTTATTATAAAGTATTAAAAATACTTTATAATATATCATTTAATCATTAATATTTAAATATATTAATAAAGTGACTTTAATATAAAGTCAAAATATTAAATATTCAATAATCTTCAAAATACTCCTTATTTCTCCATCTGACCATCAAATCGAAGAATTGGGTCGACTCTGCTCTAAATAGCTAAACCAGGTGCCCTGCCCGAAATAGCAGCTTCCGCTTGACCTAACTTTCTAAAAATAGAAAGTTTCTAAAAAACCACTATGGAAGATTCTGCGAAGGCCCAACCTGAAACAACTGCAATACTGAAGCTACAAAACACTGAGTAACTGCCTCAGAAGATCCTCTGCACACATCTGTTAGCCTACGAGGATCGAAGTAATAGGCTCACTCCTCGACAAACAATGTCAGCTAAAACGGGGACATTGCAGTCCGCCCTCCCTGAAATTGCTTGTCCTCAAGCAATCTCTGCGAATACAGTGCACCGCACCACCTGGATCCCAAGGATAGTGCCGGACAATGTTCCTGCTGGCCACGACTGACTCCTGTAACTCCCACAACTGATCAACAAGAATAGAATACCATTCCCTATCAACCTCAGTGTTGTCTGTCATAGGATCAAGAAACTCAGGAGGAAGCAAGTCAAACTGCAAACAAGACTTACTCCCTAAGACTGCACGAGATATACTGTCATCCAACATATCCAGCACGTGCATACTAGAACTGTGCACCTGAAACAAATTGTGTACATGCGGGTCAATCACGAAACCATATGCACTCTGCACCATATACACACTGTGATACTCCTCCGTGAGCTGAGTCTGAAATCCTAGTGCACTAGTAGGATCCCAAATGCTATCAACATTCTTCTCAAGACCAGGATCAGGAGAGTGACCCACATCAAACTCAAAGAGCGGATTGTCGTATGAAGATATAACATTCGTCTCAAACAATGGATTGGTCGCAAACTGAACCAAACCACTAGGCTGATCCCAAACGACTGCCTCAGAACCCCTGGGGTACTGAGCATAACCATGCCTGGTCTGCACAAAATCCTCCTCTACCGTCCCACTCTTCCCACTAACGAGAGAGATAGAACGAAGGCTGCCATCTGTAATTCCCCTCAACACATATTTCTTGCCCTGTACCTCAAATCTCATCTCCATTTTAGGCAAGTTGAGGGTGAACACACTAATGTCCTGAATCCATCTCATACCCAACACTAAATCCATCCCACCCAGGTTGACTACATAGAAGTCTGCCTGCAACTCATAATCATTTAGCATGAGGGTGAGATTACAAATCCGTCGAGTGCAAGTTAGGGTATATCCGTCTGCCACCCGAACTCTGAATCTAGAGAAATCCTCTGTCTGGAGTCTACATCTGTTGACGAAGCTCTCATCAATGAAATTGTGTGTGGCTCCGGTGTCGAGCATAGAAATACATCGCTGTCCCTCCACTAATCCCCTAAACCTGAATGAATCATCCCGTACACTCGCAGATAATACCAACGGGGACAAGTTGGCATCGGGCCCAAACTCCATAGAGGCATTCCCGGCCTCTGCATGTTCTGAAACAACCTGCTGGTCTGAATCCTCAGACTCGTCATCTTCATAGTAAACCCACATGGCGCGGTTGGCTTTGCCCTTCGGTCTCAAAGGACAATCATGCTCCTTGCTGTAGGGTTCTTTGCACCAATAACAAAGTTGTTTCTTCCTCAATTCATCACGAGTTGCATCATCAATTCTTGCAGCTGCTTTCCTCTTTGGTTCTGCAACTGGTGTATGACTCTCCTCAATAGGCAAGCTGTTTGTTTTAGGCTGAAATTGATTCTTCGGAGCAGCAAGCTCCATACTCCTTGCTTTCCGCATCGCCTCCTGAAGAGTAGGAGGGTCAAAAGCCTTTACCCAACCTCTCATAGGTTTTGTCAAACCCTCAACGAAGAGTATAATAAGTCTCCGTTCGGAAATACCAGTCACCATGACGGCAACTCTCTGAAACTCACCAATATATGAATCCAAACTACCTGTCTGCCTGAGCTGAGCTAGCTCTCTGAAATACAGTTCCGGATCCCTCTTATCAAATCGCTCTATGAGCCTGCTAGTGAACTCCTGGTAAGTATTGACTGCATGATGGCCAAGCGTATACATGCCGTGGTGCCACCAATCATGCGCTATTCCATCAAGATGCAAGGTAGCAAATTTAATGGCCTCGTCCTCCTGCATAGGCCTCAGTGATAAGTAGTTGTCCAATTTCTGGACCCAAGACCTCGCTGATGTCTTATCGGACCCATCAAAATATGGCAAGGTAATCTTGCTAACCGCATACTGCAAATCCCTGTTCACCTGTGGTTGCGGCTGCTGATGTTGAGGGGGTCTACGGTCAAATCTGCCTCCTCCTCTGGGTTTATGAACATCCATAAACTCATGAAATGATAACGCCTGCCGGATCTTAGGTGCTAGTGACATGTACTCACCATGAAACCTCGTCACATCTGCCACTGTCATGCCATTATGTGGCTGAAACTCCTGATGCTGCCCCTGATGCTCTGCTCCCGGAGTCTGAGGTGGAGTCTCTCTAGGTAAGAAAGTAGGCTGACCTGGCCTACGCTCCTGATAGATCGGAGACGGCTGACGTGGTACTGATGCCAAGGGCTGATCTACTGGTGTAGTCCCGCTCGTCTGTCCAATCTGTATATAATGAGGCTGTGTGGGCGTATACTGTCTGATAGTGCCCATCAACTGGGACATCATGTCCATCATGTTATCATGTCTGCGTCTAAACTCCTCATCTGTAATATCACCCTCTGCATGTGCCTTCCCTGTATCCCTAACTGTCTCTGTAGGAATCTCGCGATCTGCCATTAGGGTTGCAACACTGTTTTCATTGCTGTTAGAGCTGGATCTGTGAATGCCTAAGACACCTGACACTGTCTCACCTTCTGGAATCGGTGGACCTGTCCAATCTTCGGCTCTGCCTGTCCCTACACCCTTAATATAATGAATGGTATCTCTGCTCATGAAAAAGCAACTAAAAAGCACACTGTATTCTGAAAAAGCAACTGAAAAAGCACAGGATGGCAGGAAATTTGTGCTCTGATACCACTGTAAGAACCCTGGTGGTTCTCAACCCTGAAACCCTGACTGAAAGTTTGTTTTTGCAATTTTTTGTGTTTTCTGTGTTTTTGTGATTTTTTTGTAATAATGCAAGAAGCTGCGATTTTCTAAATAATTGCTTGAAAATTCATAAAAAATTCTAAATGCATGAAATAAGCTCAAAATTGTTCTGAGAACTAAGGCGCATTTATTCAATTTTCCAGAGCCTTTACAATAGATAAAGATGAACAATGAATAAAATATTATTTATTTCTAAGAAACCTGATGGCGGCTGCAGCAGCAATAAAGAATGAAGAATATTGTACGGCTAGCATGCAACTCCAGCACAGAACCTCCAGAAATCTCCAGAAGACCAAGGCGCCTAGTATACAACTGCCAGATGCTGAAGACCCAAGGCGTTTCCTCTTGCAATGAAAAGTACGGCCTTTTTGCAAAAATGTACGGCCTGGTACAGCAGCACAATAAATGCAGTACGGCTCAAGATAATAAATGCCAGATCTCTGAAAAGATGTCTTTGATAAAGTCGCCTTTATTGACTGATGATAATCTCTGCTAACTCTGAATGAATAACTCAATGAAATCAATCTGTAACTCCTGAATGAAGTCACCCAGATGCAAGCTTCAGCTGGTATTTCAT
>VDFB02078717.1:0-39062 GCA_007258455.2 Sequoia sempervirens | reverse complement strand
TATCCTTGGGCATTCTGAATGGAAAGATGTTATTGGAAAAGGCCTGTTTACTGGAAAAAACTGCATATGCATTGAGCAAGAACCTCAGGGTGATTGCATTCATAGGAGAAAAATTAGAACATGAAGCTGAAAAAGAAACCTTTGATATCTACTATGAACAACTTGAAGAGCACAAAAGATTTACTGAGAGGGGGGGGGTGAATCAGTAAATCAACACAAATTTTCAATTCTTAATCTTTTCAAAACTTATTACAATCAACTTTTTCATATGACCCAATTTACACTAGTTGATCCAGCTTTATTGAAATAAATTTTTAAGGGAGTAGGCACCAACCTGCTCAATTTACAAGAGGGATGATTTAGTAGAATACAATCTACAAGGAACACCCTAACCCTTACAATTTTAGTAGGCACCTACCTACAAGGAGCACCAACCCCTAATGCAAGGCACCAAACCTTGACTTGATGGATGAATCAAATGAAGTCAATTAGATCTGCACTCTGCCAATCCTCCAATCTGCCTTTGTGATGTAAATTCTCACACTCAGCCCACACAAGAAGATAGGCTTCTGATTTAGACTACTTGAACTTCACAACCACACTTCATCAACTTGATTTGAAAGTGAATATATAACTTGTTCAAAGATTGCAACACTTTTGATGAAGCAACATGACTCTGCCTTTTCAAATCTCATTCATACCTCTTCATTTTATGTTTACCTTAATTGATCTTCTTTAATTTTATTGATTTTTGTTTATGAACACAAGGATCTTCTCCAGATTTTTCTTAAAACACCTTTCATAATCTGTCTTGTATTATCAACAGTCGCACCTTTTAGAAGCAGTTTGTAGCAGGCATGTCCTTTTAAGTGTCAAAGAGTGCATCCTTTCAGAAACACGTCTTGCTAACAGACCCGACTATTCACAAAGGAAATGTATTCTAAATCGCTTTAAGCATAGACGTAATTTTTGAGAATTTGTTACACACGTCTCTTCAGAAAAAAGATGTCTTTTCCCTTAAAAAAAAAAGACTTCATTCGCATCCCTTGCATTCGCATCCTTGTATGAAACACGTCTTTGACTTATTCGCATCTTTTGATCAATAGACAAGTCGAGTTAACCTCCAAACATGTCTTTTAGATTCATCCACGCTTTTTATCTTAACATATACATATTATTTTTGTGAGAATAATATTATAATCAGTTCGTTCTTTTCTTTAACATAAAGCATGTTAAATACATTCAAGCTTGATAATATATCAACTATATCAATCTGATTTAACCAATCTGAACAAGCTTGATTGTACAAAAAATCTTCAAATTTGAAAGACACTAAGTCTGAAAGATCTTCGATCTGAACAAGATTATCTTCAAATCTGAACGTCACTGAAATATCTTCAAATCTGAACATCTGAGAGTCCAAAAATTTGATTTCTTATAAATCTGAATGATGATAATCTGATTATCGAGCTTTAGAGGAAGATATAGATTTGTAGTATCTCAAGTTTGTGTTTTGTACTCTTATGTGATGCATGGCCAATAGTTTGCATAACTCCCACATGCCTTTTTCAATAACTTATAAGATTTTTTCATCCACAATCTCTGGTTTTGAGCCAGCATGTCGATCAGGTCTGAATGTGTCTATATCTCTGTTTTGGGCCAGTATATCGATTATTTTGAAGATTCTTGCTCAGAATTTAAGCCGACCCTCTCAATGTGTCTTTGTAACTTTATACTCTGTCTTGACACTGTCTATGATATCATCAAAGGCATTTTATTCCAACACTGATTCTTGACATCCACGATTTGTCCTGACATCAATGACAATACTTCTAACACAACTAAAGGCTTTTGTTGATAATGTGCCTAGCTGATCTTATGTGGTCACTGCATATGAACTTGTTTGGGCCATTGGTGCTGTCACTGTGGCTACTCCCAAACAAGCTCAGGAAATGCATGTGCCAGTCCATGAATGGTTAATGCACCAGAAGTTGCATCTCAAACTAGAACTATTCATGGAGATTCAGAAGATGGAAGCAATTGTGTAGATCATGTGAAGTAAGAGGATGTAGCCAGTTTCCTTGTTGGTGGCACTTCTATGAAGGAGCCACAATTTGCCAGAATATGCAACTCTGTCACTGCAAAGAGGGTAGCTGCTTGAGATCATTTAGATCATTCTTCATAATAGATTGGTAGGCTTATTGCAAAAAGGTATTTGGATGTTCAATTCCAAATGAATGTTGAGGCCAACTGCAGATATGTTTAAGTCAAAGCAGCAAGCGAAAAGAGATGAGCATGCAGTGTGTGTTTTAATAATGGGTGTGTGAGGTATAAAGCATGAATATCTTAAGTAAAAGTTGTGTGGATGGACCTGCCAAAGTGATGTGAAGACCACGAGAGGATGAAGGTGCAGAGGAGGATAGAGGACAACTTCTAATCTTGATTTTGCTGCCAACTAAGAGATTGGAGTATTTTTTTTAGTACAAATTTGGTTAAGAAGAAGGTTATTAGGCCCAAACTGAATGAATACCATTTTCATTGCCAACTGAGCATTATCATGCATGAAGATGTAGAGAGGCTCAGTCAAACTACTTAGTTTTATGAATAGTTGTGTGTGTCCCTATTCATATGAATCTACTGAGACCATTCCACCAAAAAAGCATAGTGTGAGGCCATTCCCGCTGTTGCTTAGTGCAAATAGTTGAGTATGTCCTATTTGTACCTTTCATGTTCTACAAGAAAAAATAGAGCGTTTCTTTGTTTACTCAAGTGTTTGTATGGGTTGTAATATGTGATCTATTTAATGCATTATGAATTTAAGTATGTAGAACTATGTGTGTTCTGACTGACACACATCTATGAATTCTATTCAAGTCATAGAACTGATGTTATAAGGAGGAGATGTTAGGATTTTTTAGTATTACACAATAGTCATACAAAAATGGAGGCTATCACAAATTGGCCCATGCCTAGGAGTCTATTCATTGTAACATATAAATAAACACCTTGCACACAAGACATCTTTAATGAGAGTCATTGCTATGCTTATGCTACAAAAAATGTTGTTCAAGCTTAAGTTATAATTGAATGTGTGTTTACAATTCCATTAATTGAATTCAAAGTCATTTTTTACCATCAAGCTTTATATTGAGGTTATTTGTCTACTTAGTTTGTGACTTTGTATAAGACCTAACTGTTTAATTCATTGAATCTGATGAGCACACGATTATACTGAGAGGGGGGGTAGAGGGGGGAGGGGTTGTTGCAAGTATGTAGAGTTGGTGTTGTCATTGATGTCAACAAGTTTTGGTGTTGTATTGGTGTCAACTGTATGAGCAAGAGATTGTTGCAAGAGTGTGAGCAGTTGGCATTGAATTGATTGACGTTGTCTCTGATGATGCTTTGATTAGTTGCATTATGTTGTCATTAGTAAACTACTGGTGTCAAACTCTAGTGTTGCTTTGATAACCTTTTGTCTTGGCTGAGTTGCTATGTTGCGGTTGGCTTGATGGTGATTAGGAAGTGTTGAAGATGTTGAGGATATGTCTCGAGTGCTTGGTTTCCAAGTGTTTTGTGTTGCAAAGTAGCATTCTGGTTTCGCTCCACATTCTTCTATGTTGAAGATCTTCTTGTGTGGTTTAAATATGTTGATCAAAGGTGTTCACAGGTGTTGCATCCAAAATTTGGTGTGTTGGATTGTTGTGCAAATGAAGTTGTGTTCACCAGTGAACTGTGTATTGCAGAGGTGTCTGAGAGAAATGGTTATGCTCCACATTTCTCCGCAAAATGGTTTCAGGTCTTACGGATCTAGAAGGGTGCTGATAGTGTTTGTATCTTTCTTTAGTTGAAGTTGTTTGAGGTTTGGTGCTCTGGAAGTCGATTTCTTGAGTTATAGTGTATGGAAGGAATGTCCAAGTGTACTGGGTGTGTACATTCTTCACATGAAAGTTGTTGCGAAGGAATTTGTTGGATTTCAAGATGTTTGTGGAATATTATAGATTATGTTCAAGTGACATTTGTTGTCCACGAGTTGTTTTTGGATCAAAGGAAGCGTGTACTTAATTGTTTAATGGTGTTTACACGGGTTCGATCGACCTTGGGTGTTTACCCTAATTGTGGAGTTGCTTCGGTGTTTGTGGAAGTGTGGTGAGGCATGTATAAGTGGATTTAGGCCCAAGTTAAGGTGTGTCGTGGTCCGCCTTCATTCCTTTCCACCGCATGAATGTTTTGGTGCCGAACTAATTTGAATTTGCACAGTTCAGGTGCATAGCCGACCTTGGAGAATGTTTTCAATGTTGAAGATGGTATAAATATGTAATGAGTTGTTGAGGGATGATAAGATAGATGTGTGTGATGCAAAAGCTGTAAATTACAGAGTTGTAAGGTGTGAATTTGTGAAGTGCAGTGCGAGCTTTCATGTGTTAGATTACTGGATGTAGTGAGCATAAGGTGTCTACAATCTTCAGTAAGACTGCAAAGGTGTTGGTGATGTTGTGGTGGACTTTTTTGTTGCATTGAGATGGATTTCTCACTGTAACACTCTTCTCTATCTTCTTTTCTATTCTAGCATTGAGCCTTTCTTTCTTCTGGGTAGTGAGCCCTTTGTAATCGATGTTCATATTGTGAGCTAATCCTCACCGTGGTTTTTCCCTTCTTGGGTTTTCCACGTAAATCTGGTGTTTCTGTGTATGGTGTTGATTTGGTTCTGTTTTTGTTATTTGCTTTCATGATAAATCATTTTAACAGATTAAGGTATAATTGAATTAATGTGGATCTGAATGTTTCTAAGGGTTTTGAAGTTTTAAGGTACAGCTGATTCACACACACCCCCCCCCCCTCTCAGTTGTCAATTAGTATAATACAATTTTAACTTTTTCAAACTTAATTAACCACAACAACTACAACCATACAAGATCTAACAATTAAGAACACAAGAACACCAAGATTTACGTGGAAACCCTTACAGGAGAAAACCATGGTACAGAATGATGTACTTATATAATAATTACTGATTACAACTTTTGTAGGCACCAACCTCTAGGAGACACCAACCCCCTAGACTGAGCACCAACTTAGTGAGAGTCACCAAACTATTCTTTAACAAGGCACCAACCTTGACCAATTTGAGGCACCAACCTCTATTTGATTTGTGAGCACCAACCCACTAGGTTTCTCTTTAAAAATTCTCCTATAACTCTTTTCCCAATCTGCTAAAATTCTCTTCTTGAATATGCTGTAAGCTGATCATAAATTTGCCACAAAAATTTGATCACTATCTCCTTATAAATCTGCACATAATCTTCTCACAATCTCCTCATAAATCTGTAATTAATCTTCACAACTTGCTCTTCATAAGTCAGCAAATAATCTTCTTCATAAACCTGGCGTATATGATGTATTTTTCTTTCTTTTTCTCTACACACACATATCTTCAATATAAATCAAATTTACTCTTCATACTTCTGCTCTCCCTCTTCCTTATGCTCAGAAAATATTCATTGAACTTGTTTTATTCTTGCCACATTTTCTTTTCATTTTATATCTTCATATTTTCAAGAGAGGCACCCTTTCACAATGGACATGCCCTCTCCAAATTAATCTTTATTTAATTTCAAACTAATAATATTAGTCATTTTATTTTTACACCTGAGATTATATGTTAATCCTTTATACTCTTATTTAAATGCTATCTCAAAGATAGTTATTGCCTTGGCACCTTTTCACTTAACCTTAATCGCTGCCTTCACAAATTAAAATATTGCCTACAATGAATCGCTGCGTATCTCTTTTTAATCGCTTCTCTCATAAACTTTGTCTTGTTCATAATTAATCGCTGCGTCTTTTTTCTAACAAAAGGAATCGCTGCCTTTGATATTCCTTTTTGTCCTATATTTAATTTTGTCTTATATGCTATATTTTTTTACTTTTTTGTTTTATATGCTATATTCGTTGCCTCTTCTCTTATATTTAGTTACTGTTGTATTTATCATAAACACTGCCTTTAAATATGAACTCTGTCAATACAATTGTTGCTCCATAAACTTAATCAATGTTCCTCTAACAATATTCATTGTTCTTCATGATTTCATACTATGTAAATTGGGTATTTAAACAGATGTATATACATAATTATCTTTGAATGTAAAGTGAAGGAGTCAGCTTTATTTGTCTTTAGCACTGTTTTTTAGATTGTAATTTTAAGTGCTTCCTTCTTAAATATGAACTTTGCCTTGATATATTTAATGATCCACTGCTTTTCCTTTTTAATAAGGAATTGTTGTCCTTTAAATACATCTCCTCCTCATAGCATTTATTGCTACTCTTCATAACAGATTCGCTTCATTATTCTTTATCCTTTGATATCAACGACAATAAATCTTGTTCCTTCATTTTGACATCAATGACAATATTCTAACAGAATCAAGTGTCACCTTTGTGTTGATATTCCTTCAAATCTTGTTTGCATTGTATAGTTGGTACCTATTTTAGCCAACTAGAAAGTTGTACTTGTGTGTTTATATTAGTAATTTCTTTCCTTCCATATCTAAAACCTTGTTTGCAAGGCATAAGTGTGAACATTCTAATGATTGTATCTAAATCAAAAACACATGCACTTAAATTATTTTCATTTATACAAAACCCCTCAACAGATCTTGTATAGTCTGCATATTTGTATATCTTGTCTATAGTTTTAGTCTACAGTAAATTTAACTTAGGTTTAGATTTAATTTATATCTTAGGGAGCTTCCCCTCCTAATTGGAAAAGAGGTTTGACCTCACTCATTATTCCATTTTGTGTTGCCTTGCAAAAGACAAATTTAACTAACAATCTCCAAACATTAGGAGACTTCAAATGAAGCTTATTTCCATCTGTATATGTCACCTAGAAGCATCCCTCAAAAATTGGAAAAATTCATACATAATTTCTTAGATATATCATATGTGGTTGGCAAAAGCTAAAAAACTAAAGAAATACACAAATAGATTAGTAATTTTCAATTTTTCACATTAAAATTTACAAGTTTTCTTTTTTGGTAGTAGAAATATTTTCTTATCAAATTCTGAAGAGTTAATAGTATGAAGAGAAACAATAATAAAGCTTATGATGTGTGCATGTATTGAAGTTTTACCAATTAATTAAAAATATAGTTATCTTCAAGGTATTTAACAATAATGGCATTCCCCTCCTAGCCTTTATGTAACATCTGCAAATAATAATGGTTTATAATAACTTTTCATTTAAATATATTTCAATACTTGAAAATGTTTTTTTTTAATGTTTAAGTTAAGAATTTTAGCATTTTACATATTTTAAAGTTGCATATCTATTGTATGAATTTTTTCTCTAAAGTTTAATTATATAAAAATATTTTTTTAATATTTTGTCTCCAACTTTTTTTTAAAATATGTACCAATATCCATACCAGCCTCTTGTACCTATACCAATCCCCATCTCCTAGTCCTTATGACTTTTATTGATAAAGGAAGCAAATATTTCCAAAATTCCAGACAATTTTGGTGTCGGCAAGATCATGGCTCATTTGAAAAGGTATGTGTATTGGACCAATATGCAGCAAATAGTAATTAATTCATTAAGAGGACGTTATTTGAGTCTTGAGAGTTTGTAGTCAATATTTGTCGTACCATGTCGTAGACTAGGATTGTTGTGTTCCTCACAAATTTGGTGTTTTGGTGCTTAAGAACCTAAAGTTTCAAGGCATTGTTTTTATTGTTAAGTGCATTCTTAGAGCCATTGCCAGTAGAGAGCCATGCAAGATGTTGGTTAGAAACAATATCAAGTCTCAACTCCCTAAGAAGAAGAGAGATTGGAAAGGGTTAGCTCCTTTTGTTTGCTCTTTGGGTCCTTTCTAATTAAGCCAATATGATCTTGTTAGGAATTAATGTTAGTGCTCACATGTATTAATGTGTGAATGAGTTGTAGTGGTAACAACTCGCGTAATTATTGTGGGTGTTAGGTTTGTTAGTATGTTATGTGAGTATTACGAGTTGTTAAAACAACTTGAATGTTTAGGATTTGTTATAGAAGTTCCCTATAATATAGGATATGGTAATCCTATATATGTAATAGCTTATTGGATGAAAAGATGAGGAAGCACGATATTATGAATTGAATTATTTTATTGCTTCTATTATTTTGCCTAAAATCTCCAATTGATCTACTATCTTTGGGAGCATTTGGAGAGCTTGGATACCTATGAAGCATCTCTTGATGAAACATTAAGGTTTCTTTGATGGGCAAAAATCATTAAGGGTTTAGATCTCTTTAATAAATTTATCTTGTAACAATATACCTTTTCATCTTCTCATAGGATGTTTTGTCAGATGATGGTTCTCTAAATGTATCCAATCTTTGGCAAATGTTTTTAGTCATGGGTATTTCCAGTCCTAGGAGGAGTTAAAGAGAAATTTCTTGCTTCCTAATTCTCCTAGAGGGACTTATAGCTTCTTATCTAACTCCCTCCAAACAATTTCTCCCCTTGTCACTTTCATTCAATATAGAGATTTGGAAGAATGTAATGTGGGATGAGGATCCTCCTTTACTTGAAATTTCTAACTACACTCTATATGATAAGATTTTTCCTTCCTAGGAGGTATTTGACTCTTCAGATAATAAATAGGGTCTTGATGATTCAACTAAACAGTCAAAAACTAGATTAAATTGTATTCGGTCTTGCTATATTGAACCAAAACAAATCTTGCTTTCAATGGTTGTTGTTGAATCAAAAACTTCCTATGGGCACCACTTTTTCTTCATTTGGGCTTCATTATGTAACCACATTCTTTGTTGAACACCCAAGTTGATCAACTCCTTATTTCAACACATCTAGGAGAATAGAAGCCCTAAACAATCTTTGGATACCACTATGCCTCTTATAAATGCAAATGGACCTATGAGACGACATTTTTCACAACCTTTGCCTCAACATTTTCCCCCTCAACATCATGGTTTTGTTTCTTCTTGACGACACGGCCAAGTTTCTTCTTGTTAGCATGGGTCTACTCCTCTCCAACCATCTTCCCAATCACAAGTGCAAATACATATTACAAGCTTTTTCACTACTTCAAGGGTTACTTCAGCCTTGGATGTTAGATGTGATCTTGGTGGGAGTACCCTCCAAGCCCTTAGCACTCCCTGGTGAGCATTATCAAATCTTGTATTAGTCCCTTCGCACTGATTGATGACCGCACTAGCGAATTCACCATTTCTAATCAAGATAGTGATACTTCGTGGTCTCGAGTTTTCCTCTATGGCTGCTCTTTGCTCTTCAGGGTTCTTGTTTCCCTTTCTTGGCTATTCATACCTATTTCCTACCCAACTGCTTTTGTTGTCCCCTATTGTTTTGTATAGGATGAGATTAGCAAGCAACCAATATTAATTTGCATGGAATTCCACAAAGTCAAGCCCAGGGAATATTGCTTGATTTGCTCTTTTGATGCTCCACTTTATGCCACCATGATTTGCCTCTCATGGTGACGTTGGTGTCTCTATATTGCATTGTTCTTCCCCTTGACAAGAACTTTCTAAGTTTCTCTTCCTAGAACTTTCTAATTGTACATTGTTGTTCTCTTGAATCCCACTGGCCTACTTTTGGTCATCCATAGACATTAATATAATTTCTTTCTTTCTTTCTGTGTAAAGTGGATGAGAATTGTTTTCATGTTTTCTTTGGCTGTCATTTGCTAAAACTGTTTGGAATTTGTTTCTTGGTAGACGGACCTTATGTATTTATTGGTTTGATATTTTGTTTAGTTGTATCCATTATGTTAAGAGATTGCATAATTTTTACAGGAGTTCTGTTTGCCAAGGCCTTGTTGGAAAATTGTCATTGATGTCAAAGGTCGAGGAAGGAGTTCATGATTGAATGTTGGTGGCCATGCTTTCGAGTAAAATTTAAAATGAAATAAATATTTGTGTCCCCCTTGGTTGGCACCCCTCTTGGGGAAGTAAAAGAAATAAATTAAAAATTGCAAATTATTATTTTTTTATGAAGAGGGTCGACCCTCTTAAGTGGTGTGCCCCATTTTTCAAATATATATATATATATATATATATATAGAGGACAACCCCTATTGGAGTGCCCAAATTCAAGGAGAAAGGATGCATATAATATGAGGGGTTCCAGCCATTTTGAATGTGTGTGTTGCTTTGAAAAGTCGCCTCCCTTGCTGAGAATATTTAAAGAGATTGTGAAGATCATTTGAAAGCAAGCAATTCATTGAATATCATTCGTATAAAGAGCAGCCTTAAAAGGCATATAAGTGCAGAATTTTGAATACATATGAGCAGAGTTATGAGAGATATTTGAGCAGATTTATTAGTGTTTTATGGCAGAATTTATGAGGAAGTTTTTGTTAATTTAGTGATCAGATTAATGCACAGAATTTAATTTCAAAAAACAGACAATAAGAACACAACAGATACCCTGGGAAAACCCTCCTCTTTAGGGAGAAAAACCCAGCAACAATATATCACTTATATATTGATATGTAAACACAAAAAATATCCTTTACAAAGGCCGATATGAAGGCCAATAAGAAGCGCCACACGCTGATGCAAACACAGCAATAAAATGAAGCAATTTGTTGAATAATATCAGCCACTAGCAAGATACACTTCTACAGAAATCGCTGCCTCTTCTAGATGATTCGTACTTCACTTCAAAGGTTAATATCGAACTGAACTGAATGAATACAATACAAAGAGTGGATGTGTATATATACAAAGTGAAGAGCAACACATCTCCTCAAGTGAACATGTTGGCCTCCTTTTGGAATGACGTGCCTCTTGAATTCGTGCCTTATCTTGAAGAGATGTTGGTCTTTGATAAAGTGACGACTTTCCAATAAACAATATCAAATCTCTCTTAATAAAAGACGTAACCATTCAAGGTGTCTTAAGTCGGCCCAAGAGAAGGAATATAAATATAATTTAAATAGCCATTAGGCTATATTTCAAATTATCTTCATATGCGTATCTGGAAGAAGCAGCCCGTCGGTGCTAGAACATCAACAGCTTTGAAGATCCTAAAGGCAGATTTTGATGGAGTAGCGAGCAGATTTCTAAAGGTGAATTAGGGCAGATCTAAGAAGTTTCAAATAAATTACTATAGTGTTCATTTCTAGGTTGGTGCCTCCTAACCAAGGAGATCAAGAGGTTGGTGCCTCTCATTAGAGGAGATTGGTGTCTCTTGCTGAGTTGTGCTTAGTTGTGCTCAGTTGTGGGGATTGGTGTCTCCAGTGGGTTGGTGCCTATGAAAGAAACTTTGTAAATGAAGTAGGTTGGTGCCTACAAGATGATCTATATAAGCAATATTTTGCTGTGGTTTTCTCCCACAAGGGTATTGCTAGATCTTGCATGTGTGTTATTGCTGTGAATGATTAAATTGTGAAGTATTACTGCTGTGCTTGTTTAAAAGTTCGAAAAGTAATTGTTGTTATATTGATTCACCCCCCACCCCTCCCCCTGTCAGTATAACTGAGTGCTCTTCAGGCCTTGTGGTTTTAATTGAAAGAAACAATAGAATTTTTCAGGGACAAAGGGGGTCAGTTATGGAATTCTGTCAAGAGGTCGCTCTTTCTTCTGTTGCTTTGCAAGTCAATATGATGCTGAAAATGCCCAAGGAGCACTTCACTAAGTTTCTTGCTCAGGGCTCCAATACCATTCACAAAAACTGTCCGGGACATTTTGATTCCTTTCTTATGGCTGAGCCTCTTGCTGATCAATCTAATACCATCCAGCTTGTTGTGGGTGAACATCTTCTTACAAAGAATTTTGGGGATAAAACTGAGATGACACTGACAGGGAAAGTAACCTGCTGCCTTCTCTTTCTTTGGACTCCACCTTGGATGCTTCCTTGGATCAAACTGCTGATGCTGATGCAGCTTTTAAAACTCACGAATATAGACTGATTAAGGCCTTTGGCGATCATGGCACTCAGACATCCTTAGGGCTGGACCTCTTGTTGATCAATCTGATGCCATGTGGCTCATTGTGGGTAAGCATCTTCTTTCAAAGAATTTTGGGGATAAAACTGATGATAATACCGATGGGGAAAGTAAGCTGCTGCCTTCTGTTGCTTTGGACTCCACCTTGGATCAGACTGCTGATGCTGATGCAGCTCTTAAAACTTGGGAAGATAGTGTGATTGAGGCCTTTGGTGATCATGGGACTGAGACCATGCCTGCTGAGAGTGAGATTTTGGTAGATTACTCTGGGCTTGACAAGTTGCTCAACAGTCCTGCCGAGGATATCAAAAACTGTTTTGAAGTAATATGTCAAGGATAAGTAGTAACAGGAAAGGTTCTGATCTGTTTTTGGTTCTGTCTGAAGGCTGGTTAGCTGGTCTGATTTGTTGTATTGAATTGTACTTTGGCTGCCTGTTTCGAGCCCTGATCTGTTAAGTTCGACTCTCTGTTAGAAGCCCTGAGCCAGACTAATTTTTGATGTAATGTTCTGCTTGGTAAACTTCCCTTTGAGCTCATATATTATTCAATTTTTTAACTTTCAGTCTTTCAGCAACATATTTATAAACAAATTAAAAAACCTCCTAGATGAGACTCTTTTATTTGACATTTATATGTCTTTTGTAACTTTCACTGTCATATGTGCGCATAAAAATAGTAACATTCATTAGGCATCGTGATAAAATATAGTGTACTCATTTATTGCCAATTAGAAAAATACTTTGTAGTTCAAAGGAAAACATGATTTTTTCAAATAAAGGCACTTTCTCGTTTTCAAAATGAATATACCAACACATTAAGATGTCAAAAAAAACAGGACAGAACCTGCTTGCCATTTGAAGTTCAGAATTATATCATATATATTCATAACCTATGTACTCTTAATTTTGTGTTGGAGCATCTGGAGGTATCACCTAAGGGTTTCTGAATCAAATATATGATGTAATCAATGGTAGGGTACTATAATATGTGTTAACAAAAAAATCCCAAGCATAGAAATCAAATCAATATAAGAATAATTTGAGATTTCCTTAATAAAGCACTAAAACCATATGTATTATGAACAAGAAAAAGCAAAATTAGAGAAAAAAAATATGCATGTGTAATCTAAATAAGATGTCAAAAGAAAGTACAAAATCTGGTACTAGATTCATCATAGTTATAAATCTTACCAAGAAATTCCAGTGCAGAAGCAGGTAAGTTCATGATTACATGATCAATCTGCTCCCAAGGCTTGCCTTCTGAGATCTCAAAGCCAGTGGTTGCCATCTGCTCCTTCTCCTTTCTTTTGTTTCTTTTAGTAGATTTATTTTTCACACTGTCTGTATTAACTTGAGCATTTGCAACACTATTTTAGTACAATCAACAAACTGTAACAGTGCATTACAGAATACTTCATCCAATACTTTAACAGATGCGGGAAAGTGAGAAATAGTTAAAATCTCATTAAAAAAGAAGGTGCAGAACCTAATCCATAAAATTCTAAACTGTATGTGTATTAGTATCATGAAAATATTACTCTATGCATGTTGGGTGCTCCAAAATTACGATCTCGCACCTGAACTTTTCTTTTGTTCACAGCTTAATGAGTTTTTATGACTCAACTCTTCAATTCCCTGACCTGCATAATAGAACACACAATTTTTCAACATTTTCCTTAGAAATATCAGAGTTCTGGCTTTGGAATGAAGCGATAAAATGCTGACTAGTGAAGGGTCTGAATTTGAAATGATAATTGATATTCATGATTGTGTGTAATTACAAAGGAGAGGAATACTCCTTATAAAGGAAATTACAAGACGATGTTTCTAAAAAGAAACAATCGTTAACTATAGAAAACTATAGCTAAAAAGTGGAAAGAAGCTAAAACAGACTAAAGCATAAACAAAAGTTACTAAAAGCTAACTTAGTTAACTAAAGTAGACTAACGACTAATAGAAGCTAAGATGACTATTAATATTACATTTAATATTTTAATAGGGTCTATGTTTTTGCATCCTCCAAGCTATCAATCATATACCTTCTGTAGTTCCTTTTGAAACTCTACTAGGTTCTACACTCATATCTCCAACTAAAGTTCCAATGTTCTGAGGACCGTTCTCAGTATGGAGACCCCCATTCCCACTCTTCAACTCCACTGCCCCAACAATCCAAGCCTTTTAGATTGCCTCTGTTGACCTTAAATATTACTACTGAATTTCAGATACAACACAAGTTTTACATGAAAATTAGAGAAACATCACCTGCTGAAATTTCTTGTCTGGTATCGGTATTATCAAGTAATTCTACTAAGGTACTGTCTTCCAAACACTGTACATTTACAGTTTTGCAATCTTCACTATGCCCTCCTGCATCAGGCTCACTATCTGTCT
This sequence comes from Sequoia sempervirens, assembly GCA_007258455.2. Classification (NCBI taxonomy): domain Eukaryota; kingdom Viridiplantae; phylum Streptophyta; class Pinopsida; order Cupressales; family Cupressaceae; genus Sequoia; species Sequoia sempervirens. The sequence goes on along the minus strand of VDFB02078717.1, from coordinate 24,705 downwards.
TCACTGTCAAATGTCGTATAAAATCCCTTGCATCCTTATTGAATACAGAAATTCTTTCCTTCACCTTGTTTTGTTCTGCATTGATGCGCAAATAATTAGTGCTATTTGGATTCAAATCATTTGCATAGACAATGCAACCTCTTTGTGCTGCAGGGACAGCAAAGGGCCCTATACCGGCAAACATGTCACAGATGATCTGTCCGGGCTGGAATTGTGTTACCATCCGTTTGTGTTCATGTTCTAATCTTGAGTTCCAGTATACCAGGCCATAATCCATCTGAAATGTGGCTCCATATTGCTTAACCTCTGTGATCAAATTTCCTTCACCTGCCAGAATTTCAAAGGTAGGCACGCGAAACTCATTACAAATAGTGCCAATCTTGTTTACAACGGTTTTGATCCTTGGCTGGTTTTTCTACAGTCACAGAGAGATTAAAATCATTATTATATTGTGAATCAACAATCAAAAGTGATACAAGTGAGCCATTTAATTCACACATATATAAGAAACTATTCAAATTTCAAACACATTTCCAAAAGAGACTATAACCCCTCACCAAATATACTTGAAATCAACCGTAAAGAAACTAAAAAAGGAAGCCTTATTGAGAGTATGAAATGTACAAAATTCTTGCATAAGCCTCCACTACTGTCATAGATGTCCAGGATAAAGTTTTAGTAAGATCCTCTGCAGATTAATATAGAGAGTTTTGGCACAGATTTATTAGCTCTTTGAAAACTAGCATATGATACCACTTTGGATACTTTTTATTATTTAAGCAAAGGGGGGTGGCACACTTAAGCTCCAGAAATAAAGTTTTATCACTGAACAGTGAACATTATGATTTGCAGTAATATCTATTATCAAGCAAAGAAAATTAAGAAATTCCATAGGTCGAATGTTATTCATCAAGATTCCACTATGTGGGTGACTTTCCATAGCAGTAATAGGAATCTTGTTGGTAAGACTAAATGTGACTAAATCATTAAATACATCATCAAAGATGGAATGAGAAAAGGAGTTGAGCAACTAAATATTAGTGAAAGAGTGTTTTGTGTATGCATTTAAAATGTTGGAACAAGGACTAAACTCCAAGCACTAACTATTTTCCCTTCCCTAAAGCCCCTTCATACTATCGTTAATAGGATTTGCCATTTGGCAATCATATATTTTTATGGCCACTAGCTTCAGGTTGAAAAACAGGCCAACCCTGCAAAGTCTCATTGTTGAGTGCTTTGTGTTCTGAAAAGAAACAAAGAAGAAGATTGAAAATAATTAGAGTACATGGGCAACACGTACATCAAAAATTACTTTTGCAATAGCATCTTTATATGGAAGCAGGTTCTCGCATATATTCAAATGAGCAATATGTCCTGCACAGAGCATAAAAATGCCTGCTTCAGTATATGGCCTGCTTCTATCAACTTAAAGAGGAAAAATATCTATTCATAAAAATAAGGATGCTCTGAATATTAGCATTTATCATTTAGAAATGGCATTCAAATATAACTTCAATATAGAAGTATACAGTGCCCATCATCAGATGAAAATAAGTAAAGAAATGAAATTAGTGCAAATGCGATATAAAAATGTAAAGAAATACTCAGCAAAACTTTTTGGCCATTCTGGAATAGAAAAAACCATTACTAAGAGAAAAATTAGATTTGGCACCTATAGTTTCAAATGATGAAGGAACTTCCATTCCAGGGGGTAAGATTTCCTTCAGAATATGATCTGCATGTAATAAAAGTGTATAAATGTCAATTATTTTCAATATAAGTGTAAAGCAGCAAAAGGGAATTTCCACACCATGAGAACATTATTATTGTCCATTCCAATAACAAGGATTTTGTATCAGGGATTAAAATATCTGCTCTATTTTGCCCTTGATGTTTTGTAGCCATTTTATTCTACAGAAACCACCATCCACAAATTATAAAATTTTATTATTACAAAAATTTGAAACCTCTGTTTTACCACTCAATTTTTTTCTTTAGTGTCATCACTCTAGCAAGAGAACGCAGATATCATAGTTGCCATGTCTGATGATGCCAGGGTTCTGTTAAAGCTGTTCAAAGCTGGGACCAAATGAACATTTAGAAGTCAAAAGTTGTCACAGGAAATTAGGCAGATTATCAGAGATGATTGTGGCTGGACAATCATTTCAATGAAGAGAGAGGACAATATCGGCAACTGAAAATCCACACTAAAGAGATATCATTCAAGTGATGTAACCATTGTAATTAGATAATCCTCGAGGCTGTTAAACAGTAACTCATCTACTCCACCAGCCAGTAGGGTGTCATTATGGCCTGTTGATTACTTTTGGTTAATATAGAAATTTTTCCATCCACATGCTGTGCAAACACTGCAACTGCTTCATGTACACCCAAAAATAGACAATAAGCCATGTTGTAGATGTTCCTGTCTCCAATAATACTGTTCAGGTTAGGAAAGAAATCAATTAAAAGAATACCAAATAGTAAACCTCAGGATGAGAACATTAGAAGTTTGCACATGCAAGCAGAAGGGCTTTTAGGCCTTTATCTTTCTGAATAAATCCCTTCTACAACATTTTTACTTCTCAGCTATATGAATTTGTAAACTCCATTACATACTGCTGAAGTCAGTTAGAAGAAGCATGAAATCCAGAAACCTTTGGTGTTCTAGGGAAGAGCATGACATAGAAATCAGAACATTTAGCAGATAAATTAAGACAAGAAAATCCATACTAAATTAGGAACAAACATTTTCTGAGCATCTATTAATTATTAATTTAATATTGAGAGTGATCTTTGTGTATGACATGCAGGATTGGATACAATACAGGGTCTGATATAGCACTGCAGTAAATGTCAATGAAAGCAAAAGGGTACTAGGGAGATTGTATCATGTAGTAATTGCTGCAACATAAAATGCATCTAGTGTAGCAGTTTCACACAATTTAGCTGCATTACAAAAATGCAAATTTCACTCAAAAAATAGATGAATAGAACAATATTGAATAAAAAGCTCCTGTCAGTAAAAACAGATTCAGAATTTTGCTTGTAGCTGTCACTGTATTAATAGCATTAAACACACATTGACAGTGAGAACAATATCGAATAAAAAGCTCCATGTCAGTAAAAACAGCTTCAGAATTTTGCTTGTAGCTGTCACTGTACTAATAGCATTAAACACACATTGCCCTCACTGTCACATACAATATCTCTCATACCAGTTTTCCTATGACTTGAGATGATGTCTCACAAAAGTTAAGTTTGTATGTATGTATGTTCAGGTAGCCTTTTCCAAGATTGAAATGGGTAAACACTAAACTTTGGTCAGTAATAAGAATATCAAATTTAAGATATCAAACCTTTTTCTGTATTTTTAACTTTATTTATTCACTTCTCTTGGAGCCTCCTCTTGCATTTCCCTGACCAACCCAGCCTCCTTGGCATTCTGAGCTTTATATATGTATCTAGTAATCCATAAAAAGTTGAAGTAATTCTCCTAACAATTCTCAACTATTGATTTACATTTATATCAACTCCACAATCACTTCCTAATACTGTAATCCAGCAAAAATTGCTTAGAAAGTTCAGTAAGTTATTCATCTATGGAAGAAAAAGAGAACAAGCTAAACATATCCAAAGAGCAGTAGCAAACATCAAAACCTCTAGAAGAGTGATCAAAAAATCCTTATGCCACTAATTTCCAGTTGACTTAAAGTGTATTCATTACGTCAAGCATGTACTGGAACTCATAAATCATTTACAACATGCTCCTACTCTTGTAGATGGTTGCAACTCTAATGAAAAAATCTTTGTTCTTCACTTGCACTAATCAAAAATGAACATATGGAAGATTAGAATGAGAGTAACCCTTGGCCCAGATGTCCATTGTCCTTTTATGAGTCTTTGGAGTCCTCATTGGGCAATACAATCTGCTTGAAACACTCAGATTTGGAAGAGACAACATAAAAAACTCTTCAACTTCCTCACAGAATGAAACCATTGAAAAAAGTAGCAGGCAGTTACAAAACCTCTGGGACAGTTACAAAGACACCAAATCAATTACAAAAATACCTCGGCAGTTATGAAACCACTTCTTGATCAAAACAGGAAGTTTCATCAACTGAAATATCCAGCATTTCTTCCCCTATTCCTTTCTCTGAGATGTTTCAGACCATCACAAAGTTGTCTTCTGCACCAAGTATCAAGTCATCAGCTTCAAAATTGTCATTGCATGGTTTTACAAGAATTTGGTGTCTAACAACTACTCTTTGACTAAATGTGGTGACAATTGACCCCTTGGTCATGTTTCTCAAATCTGTTTTCAAATCTCACCTCCCAATTGCAGAGGCATTTGGTCCCTTCAAGCTTTAGGGACTTCCCAGGTAAGGAAATTTCTTCCCCACATCCTCCTTCAGACACCATTTTTCTTTACTCAGTAGCTGCCTTTTCAACCCAATCAAATAGATCTCTTGTACTTCCATCTTCATCCTTCTCTATTTCCTGTCAAGAACCATATCCTTCCAACTCCCTCTTGGCTACTTGGAGCTAATTCATCTATCGGAGGCAACAATAGGTCTTCTTCTTCATCAAGCATTGTAGGTTCAAATAAAAAGTTTTTCTTTGTGTATGCTGGTAAATCCAAGAAAAAAGCATTTTTTCCACTTGATCCATATCTTAAGGGCTAGAGCTTTCTTGTTTTCTCTTGGAGTCTATCCTTCCCCAAGTACAGCACAATTACCAACCTCGACTTTGTGATCTACCAGATGTTAATCACACACTTTTTGTACCTTGCTTATGATTCCCTCAATTCATCACAAACTTGGAGATGTATTTGCTGAATTTTTTCAATGAACTTTCAGCTTTGTTAACCTTAGAATCCACATTCTCTGATTCTTGGTATGTCTGTCCAGTAGCAACATCAAAGGGACTAGGCAGTTTCAGACCAAAACATGCCTCAAACAGTGACAAACTAGTTAATGTATGAACTGCCATGTTGTAAGAGTGCTGACTATATGCCAATTTCTCAATCCATGACTTCACACTCTTCTAATTATACCCCATCAAAAGCTGAGGATGAAAAGCGGAGGAACACTTCAATTGAATGTCCATCTTCTCCCATGGTGTACACCAAAAACTTCTCCAAGAACTTAGCATCATGATCTGACATTATGCTTTCCAATAACCCAAAGAAAATCCACACATGAGAAAAAAGCAGTTCCACCACCTCACGGACCTTAAAAATCTTTTTGCAAGGAATAAGCACACACATCTTACTAAATCTACCCACCACCACAAACAAGTAATCATGCCCTCTCTTGGACAGGGGAAGACATACAAATTCCATGAAGATGCTTTCCCATGGCCTGGAAGGTGCTGGAAGTGGTCGACACAGCCCCAACTTTTGATTATTTGGCTTGCTTATACAACATAGTTTGCAACTCTGAATGAACCTTGAGACATCTACTTGCATATGTGGCCAAAACAGATACATTTGAAATTTGACCAACTACTTTGCAACACCACAATGACCTGCAACTTTTGAGGCATGAGCCTCACGCAAGATCAGCAACCTCCTCTCCTTTGGTATACACAACTTCCCAAGTTGTATGGCAACCTCTCATTGAGAAAATAACCTCTTTTTGCTTGCCTGTATACCTCACTAAAGTATTCATCATGCTCATTATCATCTCAATATACCTCTTTGGCAAAGGGTTCCAACTGAGAAAGAGTGCCAACAGCTGAATGTAGATATGGCCTATACAACATATCTGTCATCTTGTCTGTCACACCCGATTTGTATTTGATTACTAAGTGGAATTGTTGCAAAAAACTCCATCCACTCATAATGCCTTGCTTCTTGTAGTTTGGTTTGTGCTTACAAATACTAGAGAGGTTGATGATCCCTATTGACAATGGTTCCCTTGCTCATCAAGTACTGCTTCCACTTTTTCCCCACCTGGCCTAGAGAAAACACTTATTTGTCATATGTGCTATTATTGAGGACTGAACTATAGAAGAGCTCTCAAGGGCAACATATTGGTATTCACCCTTGCATAGTTACTTGCATCCACTTCCACTTCAAATGAATGTTGCAAATTACACAAATCAAGAAAGGTTGCATGACTGATTTTATGCTTCAGTTCCTCAAACGCGCTTTGCTCTTTTCTACCCCATTTCAAGCACTATACACTCCTTGTTATGGCATGTCAATATATGACTATAGCTGAGAATGCCTCAACAAACTTCTTCCTATATTGCACAGACCCAATGAAACTCCTAGTCTTGGTGATATTAAAAGGTCTTTGCCAATTGACAATTGCCTCAATCTGTGTTATGTCAATCTTGATTCCCCACTACCAATCACATACCCACAATAGGAAAGTGATTGTTTTGAAAACTCACGTTTCCTTCCATTCAACAACATTTTGTTCTCCTTCAAAATTTGTAAGGCTTGGATGAGATGACTTAAGTGCACCTCATATATCCTAATAAACAAGTATCTCATCCAAATACACTGACACATAAATCCATGAGTGCTCTAAGTACGACATGAAGGCCACTGGAGCATCACACAAACCGAATGGAAGCACAAGCCACTTGTAGAGTCATTGCCCTATCTTGAACATTGATTTCCATATGTATTCTTCATTGATGCTTACTTGGTGATATCTGGATTTGAGATCAAGCTTGGAAAAGTGATTGGCATTATGCAGCTGATTCAAGAGATCATTTATTCTTAGTAGTGGAAACCTATTCTTGACAGTAATCTTGTTCAAGGCTCTATATGTTAATGATATTGAGCAGCTTCGGGTTCATCCTTCCAGCCTCGAGTAAAGTCATAAATAAATGTAGCCTATTGGCTATTTATTTATATGTGAAGATGGGCGCATCTCTTTGTAAATAATATATTTATTATTCTGGGCCGACCTTCTTTGTAAATTATATTCATTGATTATTGTATCTTGGCCGACTTGTTCAAATTGTAACTTATGTTGAGGCCGACCTTGTGAGATCTCTTATAGCCATGTATTTATAAGAGACAACTTCTCTCCTTGTAATACATATCAAGAAAGCTTGACTTATTCCTTCATTCAAGTGCGAATTCCTTCAAGAGCAGATTGCGAATCTCTCTAAATGCAGATTTAGATTACAAGGAAGAGCAGATTATCATCTGTCATTGCATCCAGAGCTGATGCTGGATATTGGCCTTGTGATTGGCCTCATTGTAAAGAGAATTGTTGCCATTATTATATATACAAGAGGATCTTTGTTGCTGGGTTTTTCTCCCTCAAGTGGAGGGTTTTCCCAGGGTATCTACTGTGTTATTGTCTGATTTGAATTAATTCTCTGTGCATTAAATCTGATCTTTAGTTTTCAACATGGTATCAGAGCGGGCTTTGTATGAAGATCCGATCAGATTTGTGGATTTCATGGAAGTAATCAAAGTTGTTATTCAATCTAATGGTTCTCCTGTGCTTCTCTGTGTGCTCATGATGCTCATGTCGCTGTATGTCTTCACGACTCTTGTTCAATGCAGCATCGGGAATTTCCGCTTAGTAATTGGTCTTCCTCTTCTGTATTTGTTTTGACACAATGAGTCTCTGTTCATGCGTCTCTTCTGATGGCTGGAGTTCGCATGTGCGTGATTGTGCATCCGCTTGAAGGATTTGATATTTCCCTGCATGTGTATTCTGTCTCCAATCTATTTCCGCTTGGTGGTTCTTCTAGCGGCTAGTGATTTTTGTGCTTGGAGCGACGATTAAAGTCGCGTTTTGTCTTTGTCGGGATTTTGTTTCATCCTCCATACATACTTCGACTTTTAAATGAGATCTGGAGGCTCGATATTGAGATTGGTCACTTGAGCAAATTCTTGGATGCCGGTATTGAGTGCATTCATGTCGACCTTGATATCATTTGACTCTGCTATTGGAGATCTCTTTGGCGTCAACTAAGCTACAGGTATTCTACATCACATGTTGTCTTAGGAATTGGCCTTCTGAAGCATATCTCGGGAACCACCAGTGGCGTCAATATTGGAAGATGCATTGAATATGTGAGATATCGAAGAGTTAAGGAGCCGATATCAGGTTTCCTCCTTTCTCTCAAGGCTGCTCAGATTAGGAAACCGCACTGTTGGTGTAAAGTGTGTGCTGAATGGTGCAAAATGAAGACTTGAATTACTTTTGCAGCAGACCATGTATTGCACACTGAAGGTAGGTAAGATGAGTCACAGCCACAGATCCAACTCTTTGGTGTACCTTCAGAATACCTAAAGAGATAAGTATTCTTGTTTTTCCAGCTATATTATTTATTTGGATCTTGTGTAATCAGTAAAGAGAGATTGTGGTTTCCGTTGGATTGTGTTCTCTATCATAAGATCCTTTGAAGTTTCAATCTCTTCATGCTAGTTGCGAAGATTTCTGAGTGTGACTCAGAAATGAAAGAGAATTGCATTTTCAATGATGATTAGTTGGTCACATTGATATCATTCTCTAACGCATGAACCGTGATAGAACCTTGAACTCTTGGAGAGAGTTGGTTCTACATGCTAACCGCTTATTGCATTCAAGAAATCTGTAGTTGTGCAGATTAATCTTTTGTTGTGCAGAGTTTGGCACTCTCGAGAGGAGTAAAAGATGAACGAAAGAGTTATATCAAAACTATATAGAGATAAGTTCTTTATCCCTTTAGTTTAATCTTTTGATATATTTCTCTTTCAGAATGATTTACTTATTCATGTTCTAACATTATGCATAAATTCTTATGTAATTCATGCTATAAACCTTGAGATAGTCAATCATGTATGCTTCCAGCAATAGTACTTCTCTTCAAGATAGTTGAGTTCCATGAACTATTAGTAATCTCTTATTAATGCTTTCATAACATACCAAGAAGTGTAAGGGATTGCTTTCTGCATTCTGTAGGTTGAAGCATGAAGACACATCATGCAGTCATGGAACCGAGTGGATGGTTGAAGACATCTCTTCGAAAAGGAAGATTTAACCTTCAGAGGGAGTTCAGTGACTTGCTGAAGTGAAGATTGCTATATTGTGAGAATAGAGTGTTCTGAGAGGACAGCCCGTACTTAAAGATGCAGATGAAAGCATTGAAGAAGTACAAGGCAAGTTTCATAGCTTGTGGATTTTCACAGAAAGAGGGAGTTGATTACATTGCTCCTGTGCTCACTGTTTCGAGGTACATGGGAAGAGTCACATGTTTTTCAAAATGAAGAAGGCCTTGTATGGTCTTAAGCAGGCTCCTCGTGCATGATACGAAAGGATTGATCAGTACCTATCAAGTTTGGGCTCCTGAAGAATGATGCTGACCCAAATCTCTACTTCGAGGAATTGACTTTTGAACTTGAGATGAAGGACCTTGGGCTCATGCATTACTTCCTTGGCTTAGAAGTCTGGCAGAAACCAGATGGTATGATTCTAAGTCAAGGGAAGTACACCATTGTCATATTAAGGAGATTTGGCATGATGGATTGCAAATCCATGTCCACATCCATAGAGGCTGCAGCTAGTTCAGATTTGGCGGATCCTACATTGCATAGACAGCTGATTGGATCCTTGATGTATCTAGTTAACACTAGACCTGATATTTGCTATGCAGTGAGTGCACTTAGCCAGTCTATGTGTGATCCAAGATAGATACATCTTGTTGCAGCTAAACATATCCTGAGATACTTGCGTGGCACAGTTGGATATGGATTGATGTATACTTCAGATGCAGACTTAGAGTTACTTAGCTTCACTGATTCTGATTGGGCAGGTTGTGTCTCAGATCGGAAGAGCACCTCTGGCTGTTGCTTCAGTTTGGGTTCTGCTATGTTTTCCTGGTGCAGCAGGAAGCAGTCTTCTGTAGCATTAAGTACAACAGAGGCTAAATACATTGCAGCTTGCATAACAACTCGAGAAGCAGTGTGGCTTCGTAAGCTCGTTGCAGGATTGTTTGGACAATCAATGGAGCCTACTATCATTCATTGTGATAATCAGAGTTGTGTGAAGCTTTCTGTCAATCTTGTGTTTCATGACAGATCCAAGCATGTTGAGATCAAGTACCACTATATCATAGATATGGTACTGCGGAAGGCTGTACAGTTGAGATACATTAGCACTGATGAGCAGACGGCATATATTCTCACCAAGCCTCTCGCCAGAATAAAGTTGTATACTTTCGAGACAAGCTTGGTATGGTGGAGAATCCAGCCTTGACTGAGTATGAGTCTCAGTGCCAGTGAAGCCTTGCTTAATGAGTTCTTCTCTGTGAGAGAAGTTCGAGGTGAAATCCCTTGTTAATGCATTTTCTTCTATGACGGAAGAATTTGAGGTGAAAGCCCTTGTTTCCACCCTCTGAGCTGAGTCATGGTGGATGTCATGTGTGTGACTCCATGACAACATCACGTGAGAGAGTCCGTGATGATCTTCTTGTACCTGTGTTTCACCCTCTGGGAGAGCCATGGTGAAAGTCACATTGAGGTGACAACATCAAGCAAGTGATGAACACTAGCACTCACCATTTGATGGTTGATATCGAGACGATATCTAATATCACATTGAGGTGATATTCCTCTCTTTGTATCTGATTGCAGGCAATGATGGCAGATGGACCTCATATTGAGATGGTTCGTATTGTGCAGCTGGAAGTTCTCTCCCTAGCTGAGAGGGAGTGTTAATGATATTGAGCAGCTTCGGGTTCATCCTTCCAGCCTCGAGTAAAGTCATAAATAAATGTAGCCTATTGGCTATTTATTTATATGTGAAGATGGGCGCATCTCTTTGTAAATAATATATTTATTATTCTGGGCCGACCTTCTTTGTAAATTATATTCATTGATTATTGTATCTTGGCCGACTTGTTCAAATTGTAACTTATGTTGAGGCCGACCTTGTGAGATCTCTTATAGCCATGTATTTATAAGAGACAACTTCTCTCCTTGTAATACATATCAAGAAAGCTTGACTTATTCCTTCATTCAAGTGCGAATTCCTTCAAGAGCAGATTGCGAATCTCTCTAAATGCAGATTTAGATTACAAGGAAGAGCAGATTATCATCTGTCATTGCATCCAGAGCTGATGCTGGATATTGGCCTTGTGATTGGCCTCATTGTAAAGAGAATTGTTGCCATTATTATATATACAAGAGGATCTTTGTTGCTGGGTTTTTCTCCCTCAAGTGGAGGGTTTTCCCAGGGTATCTACTGTGTTATTGTCTGATTTGAATTAATTCTCTGTGCATTAAATCTGATCTTTAGTTTTCAACACTATATTCCACACAAATCTGCCAAGTTCCATCCTTTTCTGGCACCACCGCAAGCAAAGAATCACAAGATGAAGTACCTGATATGATCACTCCTTGTTCAATGACAGCTTGCAGCTACATCTTGACTTCACTCACTTCAATTAGGCTTTGTCAATATAGACCTGTGTTTGAAAAAGCACAATCAGGTAGTAGTTGGATCTCATGCTCTATTGCCATGTGACGAGGCAGCCCCTTGGGCACTTCAAACAACTCAGAAAGCTGTTGGATGAGCTGATCCTCTCCATTCTTTACCTTTTGGGCTGTACCAATTTTAAGAGATGATATTTCTATACTCCATAAAAATGTATTATGATGCTTCTGGCAGAAAACCCTATAATTTTTTGAATCAATGTTTTGTATCACACTCTATGATCCATCATCAAGAAGAGGAAAACATGATCAGAAAAATTGCAGACTTAAGCCCATAGAAAGAGGGATAGGTTAGATGTTACACGGAAACCAAGAGCAATTGGGAAGGATGTAGCAACACTAGCAAACACCAAATAGAAAAAATTAAAAAGAGAGGAAGCAGAATGATATGCTTTGGTATTAAAAAAGAATATTAACAAAGCATTAAAATTACTTTATTGTAAAATTATAATATTGTAAAAATTAAGAATGTTAAGTTGTAAAATATTACTAATAATTACGGACTTATGGATAAAACTAAGCAAAAAGTAAAATGGAATGAATTAATGAAGATATTTAAATAAATACAAACATATAAATTAAAAACAAAATTTAATTATTCTTATAATTGTAAAATTGATTTTTATAATTAATGGAAACATTAAAAAAATTCTAATAAGAAATGATACTTATGGATACAATATATTAATTTCCAAAGAAAACAAGGGATGGTTCAACATTATTGTAAAAATACATATGCTAAAGAAGTATGTAGAAGATAATTCTAAATAGTTTAATTTTAATAAATTTCAAATTAAGATAATAATTAGAGAGGATATTAAAAGGAATCGCAATGTTAGGAATTATTATATATATTATAAAAAACTATTTATATTAATGTTATAATATTATGAAAATCTTAATTGTTATAGATAAATATGCCTTTAAAAATATCAATATTCTAATATAATATATTATGCTAAAAGTTATTAAAATGATAGAAATAGATGTAATATCCCTAAATTGGGATAGTGGAAAAAACATGACATCTCTAAAGAATATGCAATAGAAAATTCTGAAATTTTGTTTGCAAATAGATAACCCTTCAACAAGCTCAAATCCTTGCCCCTCCTTGACCTTTTTGGCACATGTTTAATAAAATCACTTAATGTACATGCCTCCATCCCTACTCCAATCTCTAAAGTCATTAGATATAGGGACTCTGATGCACCTAGCCTTGAGAGTATGATATAGGTGTATAATTGCATTAGATATAGGTGTATAATTGCATTAAGAGTATGCTTAACCAAATGAAGGTTGTTGAACAAGTGAAAGACCCCACGTTGCAGTTTTGCGATGAACATATTTAGTAAATCATCTATCAAGGATGGGTGATGCTCAACACTCCCTTGCACATAGTTACATGAAAAGGCCTAGCAAAGTTACCACTATACAAGATGTTGAGTGTAATGTCCCCTTTTTGGGATAACCCTAAATCTGCCCTAATTTGTCGATTCAAGTGATCACCTTGGTTTTGGGGATGTTTATAGAGCGTGTAGGCCCTTGCAAAATAGAGTTAGAGAATATTTACAAGATAATATTAATCGGAATGCATATAAGGAAATCAAAGAGAACATGGTTAGGGATACAACTACCTGTTTAGACCTGCAAATATGTTAGTAGACATTTATGAATAGAGACAATATCATAATAAAATATATTGAATTTCTTTAGATGTTCTAGTTCATTCTTCCTTGGACATAATGGCCTGATAGGGTGCCCAAGAAACCCTCTACCCTAGGCCCAAGAGCAGTACACCCCTCTTGGCCCATGTGGCCCTTGCCATCCATATGGGTGGGGTACTTAGAGGGTGACCCACACGCTGTTTCCCATCCTTGTAGGTCCTCAGCTCCCCTATTATGCCTAGTGTTTGCAATCAGATATTATGAACATCAATTCCTAATGGAAGCACAAATCAATGAACATTATTCCATAATATACATGCACAGATTATGATCCCAATTATTGAATCAATGACATAATATAAGTGTAGACACATATTCTATCTACATTAAATCAAAATACAGATTCCTTAGATGCAGATATATGCCATGTACAGTCTAGCATTATTATAATGCTATTAGTTTTCTATTATTTATCTTCTGCGATAAATGATAATGCACAGATCTATTATTTATCTTCTACAATAAATGATAATGCACAGCCAACTATTATTATTTGCATTTACAGTATATATATATACAATTCTTAAATACTAAATTGTTGCTTACAGCCTGCAACGTATTCACAAAATACTATTACAGACTTACCTTGGTTTCTGCTGGAGATTCCCCTCTTCCTTCGATGCTGCTGTGTCTATTCTCCTTTTTACCATGCGATGCCATGCAAATCTGTGTGTCTTCAATCTTTGGGTTTAATCTGACCTCTTTATATACTCAGAGATTATTTATTCTATTTCTGCTCTTATTTTCCTGTCCTTCATTCTATTGTTTTTTATTCAAGTTTCTAATTGAATTCTCTATGCTTCCTGTCCGCTGCTTCTTTCCCAGATTTCTGATTGTTTTCCCTTTTTATATCTGCCTTCAACTCAGAATATATTCTTTTATTCCTATCTGCTTTTCTGAGTGCAGAATTATTTCTCCATCATTCGATGACTATATCTGCAGCAATAGTCAAAAATATATTTCCCAGATTTCTCATTTTATTATATCTTCTATATAATTCCCCTCTCCCTATTTTCCAGTTCTTTTATTCCCTTTATACCATTTGATATGCCTTTTCATGAAAGAGGTGTTTCTTCAATGTATGGGGGGACATGCCTTTTCATTAATTAATTCTTAAATCGTTTATTATGATTGCTGTTCCTTAGTAATATGAATCGCTGCCTCATAAATCCTTTGTTATCTTCAACAGCCTCTCTAAACATTTCCAATCGATTGCTACCCTCCTTTTATTCATATAATCGCTGGTCTCTGAATATTCCTTACTGCCCTTTGTCAACTGCAGTCTTAATGATAGCATCAGTAGTGACTCCTGTAGGAATTGTTTCCTCTAATAGTTGCTACTTTTGATATTATTTGATGTTTATACATTAATGTGTTAATATATAATTAAATCATTATATCACAATAATTATTATAATTTGTTAATATCCATTTTGTATTGTTGATATTAATAATTATAAAATTATCAAGTAATATATTATATTGATCAATAATATAATTATTATTTATCAATAATTTGTAATATATTTATATATTATTAAACGATATTTAGGTTGTCAGTATTTACAAATAATATTTAGGATTTCAATATTTAAATGGAGATTATTTGTATTCATAATTATAATATTATCCTGATAATTATAATTATAATAATGATGTTTAAATTACTTAAATTTATATTTTGATATCTATTCGGTTCAATTATTTGTATTTCAATATCTCAGATTTAGCTTTACAATTTCGGGGACATGACATTGAGGGGAAGGCTAGGTTCATGAAGCCAACATCATTTGTATTGAGTGGTCAAAATTTGCCACTCTTAGGGGATATCTAGAAGAGGCCAAGCTAGACAGGAAGGCTATGACACAAGGGGAGCCAATTTTGTGGTGGACTACCCATAAGCCTACTTCTTTGACAATCACACTAGCCATTTATCTACTATCACAGGTTTCTAGTTCTTCTACTACTAAGAGGACTAGTTAATTTATAGTTTCGTCCACTCTATTAAGAGAAACATGCTTACCTCTAGGAGGGCAGTGAAGCTTCTAGCTATAAATAGCACCTTGTGTCTCACTGACCACAACACACTTACATACAAGAAGGGCCAAAAAACCCAATGAAATGTAGATCCAAAAGAGCCAACATAGGTCAACCATGATGTTCCACAAACAAGGTTGGTTGGTATTGGTTTGGAGGAGCTTGTCCTCAAGAAGCCTAATAGTTCAATGATGAGGAGTTTAGCATAAACTTTGGGTATGATTAGAGACATTGTGCCATTGGCCAATTGTATTTTGTATTTTGAATGTAATCATGATTTTGAATATAATATAAATATATTGATATTTGGCATTTTAATTGTTCAATGCAATGTGTTTAGTATTTCAATGTTTCATTTGTTATTCCTTATATGCTAAGTCACAGGATTCGCCGAATATCAAGCATGAAGTTCGATTTTTGGCGAATTTCAAACATTTCTATTAAATTCGTTAAAATTCGTCTTGGGATTCGTACGGAAAAATATGGATTGAGTTTAAATCTAAATAATAGCTAACCCCCGTAGTTCTGGAAAATTCAATCAATCAAGCCCGCTTGATCATCGCGATAAGGTAAGATTCAAGTCTATTGTATTGACAGCATGCTCTGTAGCGCCTTCAAAGCTCAACACCATTGTCATGAGGAATTTATTTATATCATTGCCATTATCTCCATGATGAAGGAACGAATATGGAGCCTATGCGTGGCTACACCCATGGTGTCTCACTATCTTTTGTTCTTGATGGAAACGTGCTAGGAAGGGAAGCGCCCACTACTACGCGGCTCTCAGCCAACAGGATGCACAACGGTTGAGCCAGCGGCGGGAGCTTACATCTATTGCTTTGTATATGTATTTTTGGGTCACTCCTCTTTTTCTGGCCCGTCCCTGTGGATTTAACTATAATGACGGAGCTCAAACTATTTATTTCTCGAACCTTTGGAGTACTTGCGTTTCTCGTCATGAAAAACTAAAAAAAAACATATTTAGATTAAATTTAACAAATTTAAAGTATTTAAATTAAATTTAATAAATATATTAAAATTTAACATTTTTAAATTAAATTTAACAAATATATTAAAATTTAATATATGTAAAGTATTTAAATTAAATTTATCATATTTAAATTAAGTTTAAAAAATATATTAAAATTTAACATATTTAAATTAAATTTAACAAATATACTATATTTAAAATAATATTATTTTATTTTAAATTTAAAATATTTATATAAGGCGAATTTGATCCGAATTTTATACTTTTCGAATTTTTTCCTTGCCGAATTTCATCCGAATTTCATTGTTGCCGAATTCAAATTCAAATTCGAATCTTGTGACTTAGCTTATATGTAATGCATTGTCATCCCCCCATCATCCCAGAATCTAGGGCCTTGGTTCCCTTATCCCCTTGTCCTAAAACTTCTTGGAACTATGTTGACAACCAAATTCAAAAGAGGCCAACAATGGTGGTGCTAAGAAAACCAGAAATAAACAAATGCCAACGTGAAAATAACAACATAATACAATATGACAAAAGTGAGCAATGAATCACCCAATTCAGGAACTACAACAAGTGGGCTCACTTTCCTTATGACTAGTTGACCAATTAGGAAAATGCATAACTTCTATGTCATTAGTATGGAACAAGAAACCATGGTAAAAGGAATTTCCTAAAGCAAGTGTTCATGTCAACATAGTTTAAGTCAAGGATACTTTGGCATTGGTAAGCCCACAAACAAAGAAGACTCAATATGTCAAACAATAAAGCATTGTCAAGGCCAAAGTGGATGGAAAAAGCCATGAAAAGGGGCAAGGAGTCAATTAAGTCGCAAGAGACGCCAAAATGTCACCTCATACAAACTTCAAGCAATCGTTACTGCAAATTATGAACTTACAAAACAAGTTATAAAACATTAATTGCATTGAAGATAAAGAATCTTTTCAAAAGCATTATTGAATTGAAGAAGGTTATTAGCACCATTTCTGCATTTGTGGAACCATAGAAGCATTTATCTGCAAAAAATCGCAATTAATTGCGATTAATCACAATTTTCATTGAAACGGCATGCAACACGATTTTTTACCTACAAAAATCAAAATTCTTCAAAAAATCAATGACCCAAAAAATTGTGATTTTCAATGATTTTATCGCATTTAAATTGCGTAAAAATCGTCTAGAAATCACATCTAAAACATCCAATCCCGCACCCACGAAAACCTAACCCTAAAAACATGCCAAAATGTTGTTTCTTACAGTCACATGACTTGTTTCATGCACAACTGCAAACTGGAGTGCTACCTAGGACGTGAAAAAAAAGCGGATTATCTATGGACGAGTCAAATTTGAGGAAGTGAACAGAGGTAGGCGCACAGACGTTTTTAAAATGCAAAAAGAGTAAACTATTAAATATTTTCGATAGGCCAATAGACATTTTTAATTTGCAATAATTTTGAACACTACCAAAATTGGGTATCGCTATGCAAGTGTTAAATATTTTCGTTTGTTGGGTGAATATTTTGTAATCCCTTTATAGATTACGAAATAGTGATTTCAACCACAGTTATGATGAGATAAATCTCTCCTCTCAGAAAGGGGAGGCTCCCTTCTTACTGTTTATTGAAAAAAATGTAAACTATGCTAAGCTAAAGGTATTTACACTAACTTTAACCATGTGGGGGGGGGTGTCACATTCATCATTTTCTCTTCTTTCAAAAAAGATGTTTACAATGCTTCACGGTAATACTCAATAATGCTTCTACGCTTCTAATATTAACCTAAACAATAATCACCAATATTCTTGATTAAACGTGTGAATAATCAAAGAGTACCAGCTTAAATATGTGATAAGTGACCAGAAGACACGCAAAAGCACAAAGTTTTTTTGTTGCCTTCGATGAGAGTTTCGTAGTAACTAATGACATAAGTTGAAGCACAAAGTCTTTCAACTCACTTCACAAAAAGATTCACACACCAAGTGAATAATCCCAAGCACAAAGTCTTCAAATTATCCTCCAAAAAGATTTTGAAATAACCGTATCAACAATTGGAGCACAAAGTCTATCAACTAATAATACCACTGATCCACGAAATGAATAATTACAAGCCCAAAGTCTTGATAATTCTCCACCAATAAATGCTTTCAACACACACAATTTCAAGTAAATGATATACCACAAAGTTCATATAACTTATCTTGAAAGTCCTCCAATCGTAATAAAGAAACACCACTTATCAAATCAACACAAAAGAAATCAATAAGAATGACATAAGAACATCCTTACTCATACAAATTTGATTCAACACAAAGTTTGATACCAAAATTGCCTTCTTTATTAATTGAATTGATTTTGCAATTTGAACTCGAAGTCTCAAAGTTGATTCTCAATTTGGGAAGCACTTCGTTGCAATAGATTAAAGGTAAAAATTACAAATGAGCTCTCTCATATTTATAGATGAGAGCTAAAGAGCTAATCTAGGAAAATTCTAACTACTTTGACTTATTCAACATTGGAGTCCAAAATTATTGGTGGACTTCTCTGTTTTTACATGTATTGACAATTTTGGAAAATGACAAATGACATGTAAATTGTCTTCGACTAATTACAAAAGCTTGTAAAATATAAAAACTAATGCAACGCAGATTTAGCCTTATCCACCGTCTTTCATGAGGAAATCATCGTGCTTCTTCAAGATTGCTCACACTTCATCTTCGGCTGGTTCTGAAGTATGCCTGAAGATGCCATGGACTCTTGTAACTAAATCTCTGATGGTGTTGTAGGATTTTTGGTGCCTTTCAAGAACAATTTTCAAATTATCTAGAGTAAGTTGAATATCCATCATTTTGTCCATTGAAGCTATTGAGAAAACTTTGTCTTCAAATTCCTTTCAAACCATTGATGTATACTCTTGAATAACCGAATTGGTGGGAAGAACTTTTTGGTTGTATTTCATGGCTTTCTTGGTTAGTGATAGGCAAGGAATTGATCAAAACTACTCAGGAACCCGAACACAAAAGATCGGAATGGCATGCAAAAGTAGCTGCAAAAATTTTGTACTTTCTAGTGTTAGAGAAAAACAAGGTTTTATGCACCGGTGGGAAAATTTTGAGCGACTGCATATGCTTTGGCAATTCAAATTCAAAGGTGGAGAAAAACTGAGCTCTTGCATGGGGTATTACACTTCAGATGTAATGGCTCAAAAATTTTGAGACACTGCGTGTGGGAAGGACACTTGGGTACAAGGGCGCTGAATTTCTAAGCTACTGCATGTGACTTAGTGGATTGAGATGCAAAGGTGGAGAAAAACCCCGACATTGCGATTGAAAATATGCAGAGGTGGAGAAAAACCCCGACACTGCATGTGCAAGAAAATAGCTAAGGCACAAAAATGGAAAATATGCAATGTCTCAAAATTTTCCCCACATTGCAATTGAATTGCAGAATCTCAAAAATTCCCCGACACTGCAATTTGACTTGCAGGGTCGAGGAAAAACCCCGACACTGCAACTTGAAGTTTGGATAAGTAACTTGCAAGGTCGAGGAAAAACCTTGACACTGCAATTTGTTTGCAGGGTCGGGAAAAAATCGCTGACCTTGCAACTTTTCGCAACTTTGACTTGCAGGGTCGGGGTTGCAACTTTGACTTGTAGGGTCAGGGAAAAACCCCAACCTTGCAAGTGCAAAAAAATTTCTAACTCCCAAAACTCAATTTTCACAACTTGGTTTAAAATGCGAATTTCGACAAACCAACAAAGGTTAATGCTCGAAATAACTTTCCAACGCTGGGGGGCCACGCACAAGGACCAATGCAATTCACATCATTTTGCACACTGAAAGTACATGGACTACGAAATGGACAAGTTTCGTAGGGGTTATCCCACGAATTAGGCTTAGCACACAATTCGAGGATAGCATGGTTTTATACTTCTCTTGTTTTTGACTCTTGTTTTAAATGAAGTTCTTGTTAATAAAATTAATATTCAACATTCTATGTTGATCTTATTAACATTAGCTAAATGAGCTGTAGATTTGTATAAACTCTTGCTTGCCATTATTCTAAAATCTCTAGATTATGTATCACATATGAATCTTTCAGAATATGAAAATAAGATCTCAATTCATGGTTTTTGAGATTTCCTTAATGACAGAATGAAGCTTGCAATAGCCTACCCTGCTATTGAACTCCCCTTGCAAGTTTATTAAGTAGACCACATACAATTATTTTATTTGGTTAAGCCCTAAAACATGCTCATTGCACTTATGAAGTATAAGAAATTGTAAGCAACAAATGTGAAGCAAATCATTAAAGCCCAAAAATTGTAAGCAACAAATGTGAAGAAAATCATTAAAGCCCAAAAATGCACAACAATAAAGTCAATTTCCATGAACACTGAAAATGTTGATAAAGTAGTACAGGTCCAAGCACTAGTCTTCTTTAAATCCAGTCTTGTGCTTTCATAGTACTTGTTGAACACAAGGCATAGTTCAAAGACCAAATTCTTTACACCTCCACAAATGGGAAAATTCCAATAACTTCTAGATTGAGCTGCAGAGAATTCCCAAGTAAAAATTGGATTGATCTTGTATATTTGGTTACAGAATTCAAATCAGGATTTATTGTGAGTTTATTCAGCATCATTGATTGCTGAACATGTAATACTTTGCCTTAGTATGTCAAACTCCCAAGAGAATTGTGTTTTTGTAGTTAGTTGAATGCTTCCCTCTACTAACATTCCTTTACATCTAGTTGAATGCTTGCCTTAGTTAACAACAACCTTGAATTATACATAATGTATGGAGTTTCTTAGCTATACTAGTTAGAGATGGTATTGGAGATGTTTAGTTTGTTTTCCCCTCTTTCTACAGTAACTATGACTACATCCCTAGGTAAGGCTATGCTTCACGCTTCTAGTAGTATATTGGCTCCCTAATGATACAAAAAAAAAGTTATGGCTGCAGCCTTTTGCTGTGTAGGATACCTAAAAAAATTCATTGTTTTGAATAAAGGGTGTCTTAATTGTCGAAAGAGATTAAAAACAAAAACAAAACAAAAAAACCAACCCTAATCTGATTTTTATGCAAGTATTGTAAAGCTCTCATAATTTCATTCAAATCCCTAGGAAATCTCTATTTTTTTCCGGTTCAAATTTCACTCTTGTTCTAAACAAGAGAATCTAGTAACTAAATCATTTCAATCCCTGCTGTGTAGGAGCCCTTATATAAGTATATGAACAAAGCATTTTAGTTAGCTGCAAAAGACTCGATTCATTAAACTTGTGCATACCATTTTTATAAAAATTTACCATTAAAAGAAAAAGTCCATGAACAACCACAATATGAAAGATACTTTTATGTCTTAAAATGCACCTTAGAAGAGAAGCAATGACCAACTCCAATCCAATTCATAGGAAAATGTTTTTGTTCTAAAACTATAGAAGAGGTATGTCTAAGGCTAAAGCAATACTCTAAGAAGTTGGGTAATATTTTTCTTTTTAAAGGTATAATCATTTAGAAATTGAAAAACTGACCTAAACAATCTCTACGAAAAATATTTCTGATCTCAATGACTTAAAGCAATAAAAGATTTCCTTAGTTACATACCAAAAGTTAACAATGTTGTAGAAGGTGCTAAATCAAGGTTCAATGTGTATTATACTAGACCAAATTAAAATGTTTTTGCAGATTAGATCTTAATGCCACGTTAGAAAGACTTTGTATGGACACATTGCACATCAGTCTCGGGTATAACTAAGGTTAAATGAAATTGGTGTTTGAATGATATCAATTCAAATGGCATTTGGCAAAGGAGGTGGGAAATAACATCACTGCTTGTCCAAAATGCCTTGCAGATGTCACATATCAGACAAAACAAGCTCTTCAAGCGATTTCTGACGATAAGGCTAAATAGGAAAGAATCGGGATTGAAATAGACTCTAATTCTATAGATGATAGGAGGAATCGCTTGGATGAGGAAGATGGTGCACATGAGTTTTTCAAGGAATCTGAGTCAACACCTTCTTCCACAGCACTTGGCCCAAACACAAGTGGAGGAAACATTAATTCTTTTTTCGCACCTTGTGCCACACCAAGATCATAAACCACTTTGGAGAGTACAAGATGGAGGAAGAATGTCCATGAACAAACAAATAAGGAAATAGCAAATTTCTGATACTACTCTAGCTTGCCATTCCATGTTGCCAAGTCTCCATAATAGCAAGATATGGTGGATGCTATTGCAGCTGCAGAACCTGGGCTTTGAGCCCCATCTTACAAGACATTGAGGGTTGGTATGCTCAATGTTACAATACAGGATGTTAAGGATGTTGTTAATGAGCATCAACTAGAGTGGGAAAAGACCGGTTGCACCATAATGTCAGATTAATGAACAAATAGAAAGAACCAAACCCTCATCAACTTCCTTGTCTCTTGTGATATTGGCACAATATTATTGAATTATGTGGATGCATCAAACACAATCAAATTTGGAGCTACATTGTTTGAGATGTTTGACTTGGTGGTCAAAGTTGTAGAGCCAAAAAATGTGGTTCAATTTATAATTTTATTACAAACAATGTTGCTGCTTGTGTTGCTACTGGGAGACTCCTAAATCCTAATAAACAAATACCCCTCTATATTTTTTACCCCATGTGTAACACATTGCCTTGATCAAACCCTAGAGGACATCGGAAAACTTGAATGGATTAAGGAGGTATTGCAAAAGGTTCACACAATTACCAAATTTATCTGT
This sequence comes from Sequoia sempervirens, assembly GCA_007258455.2. NCBI lineage: Eukaryota > Viridiplantae > Streptophyta > Pinopsida > Cupressales > Cupressaceae > Sequoia > Sequoia sempervirens. The sequence continues at coordinate 1,748 of VDFB02078717.1, read as the reverse complement.
AATCATGCAATGGTTTTGTGTATGATGTGCTCTTTCAAAGAGGGCAAGGAGTTAGTTCGACCAGAGATGACAAGATTGCAACACACTTCCTTGCAATACAGACTCTTTGCCAACAAAAAATGAATTTGAAACAAATATTTATTTCAAATGAGTGGATGGAGTCTAGCTTCACAAATCAAGCAGACGGCATAGCAATGGCAGAATACATTTATCCTACTAGTTTTTGAGATGTAGCTGAACAAGTTGTAGAATTTCCAGAGCATCTACTAAAAGTCTTGAGATTAGTGGATGGGGATAAATCCCCAATGGGATATTTGTATTACGCCATGGATAGGGCCAAGGAGGTGATGAGAGGTAGGATGGAAAATAACAAAGAAAGGTATATGCCATTATGGGACATAATTGATAGAAGATGGAATCAACAGATGCATTTTCTTCACCATGTTGTAGGATACTATCTTAATCCAACGTCGTTCTATAACTCTTCATTCAAACATGATGATGTTTGGGTCACACAAGTCTTGTTCATATGCATGGAGAAAATGTTTCCTACCTCAAAAGCATTGCAAGCAGCTATGGCAAAGTTGCGAATGTACAAGCAAGCAAGGGGTTTTCCCTCATCTAAGGATGTCATGGATAGCAGGATGACCTTCAAACCAGGTAATAGAGTCAAACTTTTGATAGTCTCTCTATATTTTGGACACATGCATTAAATGTGTTAAGATTTTAAGATATTCTTACATGATATCATCTTCAAAAAATGTGTTTTTCAACACAATGGTGAGATTATTTTGGTCATGAAACCAAAAATCTTAGATGGATGGCTAGATGCATTTTGAGCCAGCCATGCAATTCATCTACTTGTGAGCATACTTAGAATGTTTTTTAACACATACATTTGAAGAAATGTGACTATCTAGCACAACAATGGATGAATGACAGTGTTTATTCACCACAACCTCCGCTTGAAGCTAAAGAAAACTCAAGGTTAGACTTTTAGTATACTTGCAATCATAGTTGTAATTGTTTTCACTTGTAAGGCAAAGACTAATTTGTACAAGGACAAAATCAGGTACTATTGAGGATGACGAGCCAATTGACCTTGATGAGATTGATCCAAAGTTTTAGTGGATTGTTGTTGATGATGCCTTTCTTAAGCCTGAGGATTTTGAGATCCTAACGCAGGCCAACTTGGACACCCATAAGATTGAACGACTTAGGAGAGGCTCTAACCTAGGAGCTTCATCATCAGGGCCTGCAACCCTCTAGCATAGCTCTATTTATAGTGACAAGTGTCATTGGCTACATTTGATTTTTTGGAACTCTGCATTTACTATTTAGTTTATAGGTTGAATTTGTACAAACTATATTGTAATTGAAATTTTGTCAACTGTCGGCATTTAGTTATTATTTATGCACTGTGAAGTATGCTTTGCGCAATGCAATGTAATCAGTGATCTAATATAAACAACAAAAATCTATTTTCTACAATTCATGGGTTAAACTCTCTATTTTATTTGCTCTCTATATCTGCCTTTAAATTTCAAAAACAAGTAATTTTTGTCTCTTTTTCTACAATTTTTTAATTTTTTTGGTTTGCTGATTTTTTCCCCAAAAGCATTTTGCTGCTATGCGTGGAACCAACACTAATAATGGGTAGACCAAGTGATCAACCCCATGGAGCTCATTCTTAGAAAGGGTGACAAACCAGCCCTCATTCAAATGTGCACTGTGAGGAAGACACTGAC
>VDFB02078715.1:0-12155 GCA_007258455.2 Sequoia sempervirens | reverse complement strand
ATGCTCTGGTGGACATGTAACTTTGGAAGTATAGACAAGGTTGTCTATATGACAGAATGCCTAAAAGAAGTGTGGTTTCATGGAATGCAATGATTGCAGGATATGCACAAAATGGATTTTATAAGGATGCTTTCAAAATCTTTGAATTAATGAAGCACTCTGGAACATATCTTGACATTGTAAGCTTTGCTTGTATTCTATGGGAATGCAGCCATGCAGGTTTAGTGGATGAGGGCTGCACATACTTCAAACACATGAGTAACTCTTATTGCATTACCCTACAGCTGAACAGGGACAATGTTCTTGTGGAGATTATTTGTGATGCTAAATGAAGCAATCTGAAAAATAGGTTTGCACTATAATAACATGCACCACATAACAGCCACAAGAATCTCTTAGTGCCTTTAACTTAAAAATGGAATATGTTTCATTGCACCAATAGAAGATACTGGCAAATTGGCAATGGACTCCAAATTTCACGACAGATTGTAATAAATTGAAATCAAATTGAATATTCTCTATTTGCATTAACACATGTACGAAAATATAAACAAGGCAAGACATAAACCACACAGAGCAGTATTTTTAAAATAACTTAAAGGACTATCTGATTCTTTACAATATCAAATGTTGAATGATAAATTTACAACTTTATACTTATGCTATGTCATTATGAAATGAGAAGAGTGAACAATGCTCTTTTGAAAGTAATATAAACATGTCAAATATCAAATGTATGTTCAAATGTATCATGTCAAATGTAATGTATATATGCAAATGTCTACAAATATCTAGAGAAATGTTCAGAAAAGAAAAGACTAGCCACTGGCAGGGTCATCATGCCAATCAAATTTTGCAGCCGATAACATGAGGACGGTGAACAATGCTCTTTTGAAAGTAATATAAACATGTCAAATATCAAATGTATGTTCAAATGTATCATGTCAAATGTAATGTATTTATGCAAATGTCTACAAATATCTAGAGAAATGTTCAGAAAAGAAAAGACTAGCCACTGGCAGGGTCATCATGTCGGCTCTGAATCGAGCGACCTTCTGACTGAGTATTCTGCTCCGATGGATGCATCAACCCCTGAAAAACGATGTGTTTCATGAATAAACATCAAAATTACAAACACTTTAAAAATGCATAAACCTTAAATAAGTTTTAAAAAAACTCGTTGTAAAAGCAAAAGATATTCTACTCAAAATGTAAGTGTATGACAAACAATGACAACATAAGCCTAGCATGAGAACCAAATAAGAGAAGTAATCAATGAAGGGTAAGCAACAACAAACAGCTAATCACTGTATCTTTTAAAAATAAATTAACTAGAATGTATTGGGACTTCACCCACTGCAAACAGCGTGAGAATGTAAGCCCCTGCAGTAACTCCCATACATATTACACCTTGAAGCCTATCAAAAAAACTATAGAAATAACAATGCCAAACAACTCGTTTATTCTCTGACTTGAATAATAAACAAAACCTACAATACATTATAGAGGACTGAAAGTGTACCCAAAGTAATCAAGCACTTCAGCAACCTGCTCTGCCAGATCATCAACAGTAGGTTTAGCAACATCAGAAGAAACAACAGCTGCTCCCAACTGCAAGAACTCTTGACAAAATGCAGAAAATAACATGATGTGAGCAAACCTTTAAGATTTAACCAATTAGTAGATGAAATTTAAAAAAAATTGAAAGTATTTTAAGAGTAACTGTTTGAATTACAACCATTAATGCTACTCATTCAGCATCTTAAACAGACAACAACACATTCACAGCATCAATACGAACCTCATGTCTAGGTGCATCAATCATCAATATGATAGATGCAGAAATTGTGGAAGAGCAGTGAAGCAGCCTCGGGGCAGAAGAAAAGTCCTTGAAAGCATGACATGTATGTTCAAATATAATTGGATAAAAACCAGTCAGTACAATCAACATACAAATATCATGTTGAATAATCGATCCATGTTTCTAAGGTTAAACCATGGAGAGGGTGAGTAACACAGCTAATTTTCAATAAACTAAAATAAACATTGCATCTTGTAGCAACAAATTTAAGCCATCTATGATTATCCACCCACTTAGTGCCTCTAATTCAGCAGATTTATAAGTATTTCGAAAGAATTCATGATATGATTGATTGTTAAAAGGGGAACAAAATAGATATTGAATATTTTCTGAATACATTCAAATATTGAAGACTTGTTTACCTATTAATTATCTTAGGCTTTAGTAGGGTCATTATGCTAGCTCAGAATCGAGTGACCCTTTAAGTGAAAATCCTATTTTGATGGATGCGTCGATCCCTAGAAATAGTACAAAACATGTACACAATCTAATTACATTATGTCAAATTAGAATAGTGTTATATATCTATATACATGTGTACAAATTGTATACATACATGAGTACATGATTTAAAAGCATAAACCTCTATATCAGGTGGTGCAGGATCCATTGCAATGATCTTATATGTCAACTCATCTATATCATGGGTCTCCCTGGCTAGCTCCAGTATTGACAAGTGTAGTGGACTAACTAGGTGAGATGGCATTGACAACATATCTCCACATAGCAGCATATCCACGTAACCTGATGATCCTATCATCTACAACTGATCCTCAATTGAATCCAAGCCTTGGGATACATGATGTTGAACACTTGCAGAATGACTAGTAGGTGTATCCTCCTCTCCAACAATCGAATGATCTATAGGTGGATCTTTAGGTTTTTTAGCATTGCTATGGTGATGAGAATGTTGTGAAGGACCTATAGCCCGGCTTGATCCTAGATGTGAACGGAAAGATCTACCCACATGTCCTTTGACCTCATGTAGTGGGATACTAAGCTTTGCTGCAATGAAAGCATATGCCTCCAATAGGTCGTCTGACAAACAACAAGTTGTACTTTGAAACATCTGCTCTCCTATAAGAACATCTATTTTTGAGGGTGAAGGAACACCCACCATACCATACGGATTAGTACCATGATTCAGTGGTCTAGATCGTGCAGAATGACTCATCAACTATCTCCCCACAAGATCAGTAGATATCGTAGATGCAGTAGCAACTATATCACTAAAATTGTCAATTGCTTCCCTTTAGGAATAAATGACAACTTGGTCTATAATAGGTGTCAAGGTTGAGGAGATAGTAGGCAATCTCGCCCCAACCAAATCCCGATAAGTTGGACATTGTTGATCTAGTCGATGAAAAGCGTCCCTATCAACAACCCTACCATGCCCCTGACCAAAATATTCTGGTAGGTCCAAGTAGTTGACATTGAGACCCAAATGAACCTTTAGCTGTGAAACCACAGGGTGAAGCCATAATAGTGGTTTACAATTCAAGGAGGAAGGAAAACTCACAATAAACAACACCCCAAAGCAAAAAGTGATTTTGGGGTGGGGTTCAGACAATCCCACCGGGTTCCACTGAATTCATTTTAGGGGTTCTCGCTGAACTGGTTCGAGCCGAATACCCTCTAAAATTCTTGGCCACCAAAAATTTAAAAATGTATAGCAAAGGGGTCTAAGTGGAACTCCTTTAAAGAGGTTCGGGCTCGAATCCATGGCCTAATTTAACCCCGTTCGAAGGACATCTAGGGTTCGGCTGGAATTTCTAGGGGTTCATTCGAATTCCCTGTTCTCATCCCTCCTGAGACACAAAAAAGTCTATTTTTTTACACTTTAGAGCTCAGGTTGAGAATGAAAATGGAGAAGTCTTTAGAAACCCTTCTGGAATCAGATAGTCCTTAGAACGAGCTATCCAACGAATATAATTTTTGTATTTTTTTATTTTATTATGTATGTTTTTTTTTGTTTTATTAAACATATGTTCTTCACCAAAAATGAAGGTCTCTGTTATGCACATGTGGAAAAATAGTAGATTATAAAAAAAAAATTAAAAATATGAGTGCACCGAATATTGAAGTCCTTGATCCAACCAAAAAAAAAACTTGAATTTCGATATATACAAAAAAAGTTACGCATTATACGGTCGCACTATGTCTGAATTGTAATTGGTTTGACTTTGAAACTTGATTAAAGAAAAAATATTGAATTTAAAACTATCTAACTAAGTGGAAGTACCAGATATCGGAGGTTACAAATCTAAATTCAAAAAAGAATTAGAATTTTATCCTTCATGAAAAGTTATGCTATAATAAAGGTACGCCACTTTTAAAAATGTTGTTTTTTGAAAAACCAATTTTCGTGGGAGATGGAAAAGAAGTGCAATCTTTATTCCAAAAATTTTGAAAAAAATATTTTTAGAATCTACAGACAAAATGTGACGAGACTTTAGTTTGCATCATCTTCAAATTCCTCACGGTTTAGCCGCTATAGGTGCCCGAATGTGAAGATTTAGTTAAAAATAATAATTTCAGTGTCCAGTTTGGCCAAAAATTGTAAACCACTATTGTGGGATCACCCTGCGAAGTACAAAAGAGTTTGGTTGTTATTTGGATAATGACTCTGTGTTGCAAGAAAGTGTAAGTATATCAAAGGGGCCATCTGAGAATCGGCACATCAAACCACCTAATATCCCTTAACCTTGGATCTACCAATGGAATATGGAAAACATTGTGATTTGACCATTTCTTTTGGGACTTGCAGCTAAACTTCTGCAAGAGAAACCTCGCCACTAACCTCTTGTTGCATCTGAGCAAGAATAGCTGCTAGAGTGTCAGCAGAATAAACATGTGTGGTATCAAATGTCCATCTAATCTTCAACTATCTAGAATTGACAGACATGTATCCTTGTAAACCTCTATGGTGGTTGGCTTAGCTAGAATATCACGCAATTTACAGATCTCCTCATCTGTTTTGGTAAATATACCCTCATTTGATGGTCCCTAACCTACCATATCAATCCTTGATTTGTCCACAAAAATAAATTACTTTAAACATCCCAATGTTTAAATTTAAGTGAACAAAAATAAATAAACTTGCTCTTTTCCATCCAAAAAGTAAATTAAAATTAAAATGAGAGAAGAGGGAAGAGAAAAGAATTACAAACATTACCACTTTATTTCTTATTTCATAATTTCTGAAAGCTTAGGCTTGATAAATTAACTAGAATCTAAACTTAGCTGTAAAGTTGGCTTCCATTGTATGGTTGAGCACAGATCATCTAGACTTTCATGTCAAGAATTAATAGGATCATGTCAAAAATTAATACCAGTTACAACAGTAGGGAGGGAGTGTGAAGACAGTCAAAATGCCTCCAAGAAAGAGGGTAGCAAAAGCTGCAGCAGCAGAGGTTGCAGAAATATTGGATCAAATACTTGAAGCTGAGAGAAATACAAACTCGGATGGAAGCCCTTGAGGAAGAGAAACGAACAGAACTATCTTCAATGCAGGATTGATTTTTTGCCTAAAGATTCATTGGCTGCGATAAGTTGTTTGCCTGCCCTGGTTATTGATTTTGATAACGGGGTGCTGGAGAGAAAAATTCATTGGCTTTAATATAAAGATAAAACAGAGCACAACATACAGAGCGGATTTAAAAATACTCAAGTTATAACAGCTGGGAAAGCTTGTTAAAATGCACAGCCGGGCTCTTTTCGACGAAACATAACTCAACAAATGAAAGAGCTAATCACATTGAATATGTCAAATACAAAACAAGATCATATAAAATTTGATGTCCAAACTAAAGTTTAGAAAACAGGAAGAAACTCAGAATGAGCTTTTCTGTAGTAGGAAGGAAAATAGACCACTTTCTGGACAACTATGAACATATCAGTGCCCAGGTAGAGATACTACTAGCAACGTAACAGGATGTCCTGAGATTAGTAGATAATCTTTTTTCTACAAATCAAAGCAATATGAACAATGGAAGCCTAAAACGGCTGTTCCAACAATCCATTAAACTCCTTCATAGCTTTTACCTGGATATTTCTTCTAGTAGTTGTGGCCTTTAAAAAGCACTAATTGAGAAGTATTTATTTTAAATTATAACAATTTAATACAGTGATACAAATAAAACTGTATTGATATTCATATAGTCATTTGTACCACCCACCTGTTTTTTAATTGTGTGGATATTGATAGTGAGAATCCTGAATAGGAGATGCCATACGAATTCATTTATTTCATAACAAAAATTTAATATGATATATTTGTAAGTAGAGAATCCCTGAATAGGAGATGTCATATGTATTCATTTATTTCATAACAGGAATTGGTACATGCTGAGTAGAAAAGTCCTGAATAGATAATTTGTGAAATGAATTTCGCACTACTCACTAGAATACAGCAAAAGCATTGGATTGTAAAAGTTAAAACACCTTAGGCCAATAAACCATGTCCAAGGGTTTCTATTCTGTGAAATTTGTTTAAAATTTGCACCATTCAGTGTCTACCTACTTCTGAGTCATTATTTTGCAATCACGATTGCTTTGTGTTCTAAATCTACCAATATTTTAATATTTGGCAACTAATTAGTATATTGATTCCAAGCAGACATGTAAACTTTGATCATTCATCTTACTCCTGCTATTGTCTTTTGAATTGTGATATTTTTTTAACACTCCAGTTTTATGGATATTGTTTTAACAATGTATATTTTATTTTATTTTATTTTATTTTATTTTTTATTTTATTTTTTGCAAAAGCGTATGACAGAGTTAAATGGAGTTTCCTTCAAAAGATTTTGTTAGCCTTTGGGTTTTCTCTTGAGTGGGTGAGCTGGACTATGAGTTGTGTGACTTCCTCCTCATTTTCTGTCATTGTGAATGGGGAACCTTCATAACTGTTTGGGGCTACTAGGGGCCTTCGTCAGGGGGACCCACTCTCTCCCTATCTGTTTATTATTATGGCTGAGGGGCTGGGTCGCTTTCTTAAATCTCAGGTCTCTCTTGGTGTGATTCATGGTTGGCAGTGAGGGTTGGGTCTGCCTACTCTGTCTCACCTCCAGTTTGTGGATGACACCTCTCTTATGGGGTTGGCTAGTCTTCATGAAGCTGATTCCATTAGGCAAGCTTTGAACATCTATTGTTATAATAGTATAGTTCATAAAAGCATAAATCTGAAAAAAAAAAATTGTGATTAATTCCAATTTTTTATAAGTCCGCAGGTTGAGCAATTTTTTCTTCGATTTTTTTGACAAAATCATTCACCTTTTGGTCAACAATTTTTTCCCATTTCAAACTACAAAATTGCCACACCAAAAAGAAATTATAAAAAAAAATTAAAAAAATTAAAAATTAAAAATTAAAAAAAAACGTGTTTAAAACCTGCAAAAAATATTGTGAATAACACGAAAAATACCATGAGACCATAGCTTGTTGCTTACTATTATGCTTTGATAGATTTTTTCCAAGCATCCATAGCATGTTCGAAACCACCTGTTTTAGACTTTTAGTCATAGCAGCAAGGCAGTGAACTGTTTGATAAAATGCTTTGGAAGACATGTATGAAAAATGTGGCAGCATAGACAAGGCAATGAACTGTTTGAAAAAATGCTTCAAAGAAATGTGGTCTCATGGCAAATGCAATTCACAGTTGCTCCTAGTTACTAGTTATTAGTTATACAATGTGAAGTAATTGCATAACTGCTTAGGTTGGCTTTGCAAAAGCTATATTGAAATTGAAATTTGAAATTTTTTGATCTGTCAGCATCTAGTTGTTAGTTATAAGTTATGCAATGTGAAGTAATGCTTTGAATTTGAAAGATGTGCAATGTAATGTAATCAGCAATATGAATACTAACAAAATCTTTTTTCTACAATTCATTAGTTAAATTCTTTATTTTATTTTCTCTCTATAGGAAATGCCTTTCAAATTCAAAAAAAAAAAAGTTTTATCTCTTGTTCTACAATTTTATATATTTTTTTTAAATTTGACTTTTTTCAGATTTTTTCAAAAAATCTTATACTTTTGGTTTGTCATTTTTTCCCCAAAAGATTTTTGCTGATATAGACTATAGTTTAAGGAGTCATGTTTTTCGAGGAGAGAATGTGAATAACAATTAGCTTTCCATAAAAAAGAGCCTAGAACACTGAAACACCATTAACACACACTGAAAAACTAACTAAAGCATCTTAGCCTTCATATTCTACTACTATTTAGAAACATTCAATAGTTATGGTGTTTATACACCATCTGAAAAAATACCATTATTTAAGCTACAAAGGATTTTGATATCTTCTAGCCACAATATAATATTTTTGAAGTATGATGAGAGTGGCATATTGGTATTAACTACTAACTATGCCAGTTACAAACTTCAAATGGGTGATGGTTTGCTATATCGATGCTTCTTATATTGTAAATTGTCTTCTAATATACCTAAAGCTAAATGAAATAGCAATGTTGAATACATATTTTTATCTAAACCTTGAGTATTGGAGCCTAAGAAACTCTCACTTCACCAAACCCTTTACGGGGAATCTAGGTTAGCTAAAAATGATAACTATTTTAAGGATATCTTAAAACCCTTGATAAATGGATACTATTCTACACAACCAATTGTAGAAAGAGATTTGGGTAAAAATGACTAGCACTTCACAACTTTTAGCATTTCCTAATCACTAACATCCCATAAGGTTGAGGTCATACAATGAGTACTTGTAGTAAGCCACTAACTATAGTTGTAAAACACAACAATGAAAAGAGTTTTGCTAGCATTTACAATAAACCTAGCACTAAATAAAGACAATACATATATATACATAGGAAGCAACAAAATGTCTATTTATTCAGTTTGAACTACCATTTTGAAAGTACAATTATTTGAGTAAAACATAAAATCCAATTACAATACTCGAGATGTTTATACATAATAGATCATTACAATATATAAAATCTTGTTAAAGATAACTATCACTATTTGACACATGTGAGATAAATACTTTTATTGTAATTTATTAAAAAAATGGTTTACAAATATGTACCTAATCTAATTCAAATTAATATCCAATACATATATCCAAATGAGGATTCCTTAACGTATTCTTTACTTCAACATATAAGATTGATGAAAGAGTTATACTCCAGTCATCCATTATAGTTTAAATCAAAATCAACCATCCAAAAATAATATAATAAAGCTCATCCATCACAGTTTACATCGAAATCAACCATCCAAAAATAACATAATAAAGCTAAATTTCCCTAATAATCGTTTCATTTGTAATATGAGAGTTTTTTGTATGTCTAATTATTGTTTACTATAAAATAGTATATGTTACTTCATTTCCAATGTATTGCCAACATCCAAATACCAAAAGATGCACTAGTGTTCTTAGAATATAATTTATATAAAAACAAGTGTTCTCATAAATTCAAACAGTTGTGCACATCTTCATAACTCAATGATTGTGACACAAAATGAAAAAGAACCTCAAATTTTATCATAACCTTTGTCTCCATTAAGATAAACTGTCATTATTTATATTATGATCCTAGACGTAGAAACTAGAACTCATTGATGAACCCTAGTAATCCCTAAACCCTAAAAAATAAACCCCAGAAAAATCAAACTCTAAAACATAGAGGGATACCACATGTCAATGCGCCAATGCTCTTAATTAAGCATCTAAAAACATTGAGGTTTTAGGGATACTTGATTCTTGAATTCGAGACAAGATTATTACATCCTTTTAAAGGAAAATATTACCTTGTGAGTTAAAATTGTTTTCATGCACCTGGTTGTGAAGTTGACCAGTTGTTTGTTTGCCTTCCTTTGCCTTGCTTTCACCTTAATTATTGTTCATGAAAATGAATTTCGCCTCGTGCCAATTCGTGAAAATTATTTTCACCCAACCTCTTCACTAATTTTCATGCCTATTCATGAAAATGATTTTCACCAAACCTCTTCACTAATTTTAGAGGAGGAAAAAAGGGCCTTCATTCGAAGGAGGGCTTTAAATGAATCACATGTTTTACCATTAAAAAAACTTTTTAAAATTTACAAACTCAATGGGATTCATTCAAACACCCCCTTCGACCAAAGGGGGAGGTGTTCAAACAAACGGTCCCCTTTGTTAGAAGCACCCTCTTAATTTGAAGGGTGTTCCTAAATTTTAATCCCCACAAAGATGTTTTTCTTCGTTCAAGAAATTGTAACCCACTATTGTGGGATGACCCCCTCCTCATCCATTTTGACACCAAGTGATGCCAATTGAGTCACCAACATATCAAATGCTTCTAGGTGGTCTATAATTTGTCCACCCTCTTCCATTCTCAAAGAATACAATTTCTTCCTCAAGAAAATCTTGTTCACTAAATATTTGGCTTGATACATCTCACCAAGTTTCTTTCATAGTTTCTTCACAGATGTCTCTTCATGGACATTGATTAAAACAAATTTTGTCAAGAAAAATCTTATTAGACCCTTGGCTTTATGATTCATAACATCATATTGAGTAGCCAAAGTAGGATCTATGGGCCTTAAAACATTTTCATTAACATCCCACAAATCTCAATCTATCAACAGATCCTCCATCTTCAACTTCCACATCTCAAAATTATTTCCAAAAAATTCTCTATTCTCCCTGATGAACTTGCCATCTGAAAATTTCTACAACAAGATCACAAAGTATCTTCTACACAAGCTCCCACTCAAATCTAGATTAATTCAAAAACCCAACAACCCACAACTAAAAACAAAGATGATCAAGCTTTGATACCACTTGTAAAGAAGCTAAGGTAGCAAAATAACTTCTTATGTACTACTCTTGAGAGGAGAGTAATGCAAAACTTTACAAATCTTTACAATAGTTATAGAAACTTAAATAGAAATATAATGCATACCACAACATTGTGATTTAAAAAGAGAAAACCCTTTTGGGAGAAAAAAACCCCACTCCAAAAGCTTCCCAATATGTTATTTAGAAATCACAAAAATTACAATACACTTACAGAGGAAGCTTCCCATAGGAGTGTCACCACTAGGGATCTAGAGACAACACATTGGCTATCAAACTCTCTAAATACATTGAACTATCTACAATCATAGTACAATGCCCTCATAAAATAGGGTTGCCTTATAGGGAAAGACAAGCCAACAAAATATCTACCATCAGATCTTAAACCTAATAATGAATGGTCCAGATTTATAATATATCATTAATTTAATGTATGTCGGTCATTTAAGAGTTTTGTTAACAAAAAAATGTTAACATGCATTCCACTCCACACCATTCTCCCATTGTATATTACACCTATCGGTATAACTAGTATATCCTATCAACAATAAACCTTATATAATTTCAAAGTTGAGACACATTTTCCCAACAAAATCATCAATTAAGGTGAAGAAATACTTGGCTCCTAAAAAAGGAGTTGGAAATGATATGAAGTCACCATGAACTAGCTCAAGTAAGGTAGTTTCATGATGGGCCTTACCCTTTGTAAAGGTTCATGATGAACATGTTTTCCAAGAAAACAATCTCAATAAATGTGCTTTGTGCATGAAACCTTAGGAAGTCCAATTACCATATTTTGTGTACTCAACTACTAAAGATACTTGTAATTGATGTGTCCAATCTCCTCGTACCAAAGTCTACTCAAAGATTCAACACAGGAAATGTGTGATGCACCACAAAATGGCTCATTACCATGAAAATTGTACAATTGAAATTGATTATCTACTCTACCTTAACCAACAATCCCCTCAAGATGATGTAGTTCTCAAATAATTGCATCATGTGGTGAAAATGCAAATTTCTTTCCATCACCAATATAAAAAAATTGGTAAATTGATAGAAGATTGGCTGAAATCTCAAGAACATAGAGGACATCCTCAATGTGACCCTTTGTAAATTGTATCATACTTGACCCCATAATTGGAATCTATGAAGAGTTTCACACTAAAATATGAGAAGTAATGATGTCAAAAAGAGACTCAAGAAGATCGTGTGAGTGTGTCATTTGATGTGAGGCTCTTGATTCAACTATCGAATGGTCTCTAGATGAATTCAAATGTTTATTTGTAATTGCTTGTCCCTTAATATGTTTGTGAATATCAATTTTGTGTTTTTCATGTCCTTTCTAAAGGTTCAATCCTTTTATTACAAAACTTAATGTCATAATTTTGGAAGTCGCAAAATGTACATGGTGCCCTTCTTTTGTTCTTTGACTTGGAAGAGTCATTTCTTGAATGTGAAGAGGATGTGTCTTGTTTGTTGATGTTTT